>RJWT010012095.1:0-22732 GCA_004365215.1 Cuniculus paca
CATGAATTAAGCCCCCAGCAGTCTCTCATCAGGTTCAACTTTTCTCAGTGATTGTAAAATCTACCATTTACATCTTTCTACCAGTTAATGGATGCAACAACCTCCGTTCTGGATAATCAGATTTTGGCTGTGACTCTGGATGCACCTGTCTCTCCAGATTTCAGTGTGACACTTTGCCATGTGACCCCAACTCTCTAATGTGTCTAAGAAGTCATTAGTTTATTTCCAGTATGTATACCTATTTCTTTTTCTAAGATAAGCACCATGATTTTCCAGGTTCTTTATATGTGTGAGCTGAAACTGGACCTTACTCGTTTTTCAGATTTCCTTTTGCAATGCCGGCTAATTTTGTAGTGACAGCAGAATTAAACACAATGGATTCCTTGCCAGTATCTGGAGAACACACTAGTGACATAGCTAAGAATGACTCAGGAAGAGACTTTCAGGTGAAATATAAGATAGCAAAACACTCACATGCAATTCTTTTGATGAGATAAAACAGTGAACTGTGCTATAAAAATTAGGAACTCTTTTGAAAAACAACTGAGCTTGACTCACAGAAGAGCTAATGTAGAACCTTGATCTAACTATCCACATACTTATAAAATTTAAACCAGCAATGATACTTAAATTTTATTTTACTAATCTGCAAATTAATGTCTACTAATTTTATCAAACCTATTAAAATGAAATAATTGCTTTAAACTAAAATAAATAATCTAGCTGTGAAAAAAATTGTTAATTTATAGGAGAGTAACCATATTTGACAAAATTGACAAAGAAAACCAGATAGAGAAGTTATTCTGTTTCTTCAACGCTTATTTTCTCAATTACCAAATAAAAATGTGCATGAATATTCATGAACCACTGACTGGAAATGTCTGTTTCTATTGAGAAACAAAAGAAATATTTAATGTTATTCTTTCCCTTTTTGGTAGGTTGGAGTAATTTTGTCCTAAAATTTTCAAAGACCATTAACTCTATAGCATCTCCAGCAACTCCATCCATACCTTAAATGAAAATTGAAAACCAGAAACACAGCACTTGCTTGTAGGATGGTTTCAGTGATGAATGAGCCAGTAATCTAAGAACTGAATGTCCACTATTCTCTAATGACAGAAGTCTCTTAGTTTTAGCAAATAAATTTCCCAAATTCATTTTTATATTCATTTCAAACTCAAGGATATTGAAGTATTAGAAAAAGAATGTACTCTGTATCATAGAACTATTAAAAAAACGTACTTTCAGTGTACAACACTGACTTTATTTTAGAGTCAATGCTTATTATATATATGTATACTTGTTGTATGCCATTATTAATTATAACCAGCGTTTTAAAATTTAGCAAAAAATGCAAAATACCCAGTTAAATTTAAATTTTCTATGAACAACAAATGTTTAGGTATGTCTCAAATATTTCCTGGAGCATACATAGTTATATAAAAATCATTTGTTGTTTGTACAAAATTCAAATATGACTGAGTTTTCTGTAGTTTACCTGACAGTCTTATTTGTATATTATTGCTTATCTCCATGTTCCAGGATAGAGAACTGAGCTGAAAATTGTCACAGACCTATTAAAAGAAAAGTAATGTGCATTAGCGGAAAACGTTGCTTCTATTTGTCAGATAGATGAAATCAGAGTCATGGAGAAATTATACAATGCTACTCTTCTGGTTGTGCTTCAAATTTATGAGGAGAAAATGACTGGAATTTCACAGTCTTCTGCCTATCTGAGTTTGTTTACAAAAAACAAACAAACAAACAAAAACAGTTTCTCACCACCTGTCCCTGTGCTTTCTGCCTTTCTTTCTGCTTGGGGATTCTCCAGCACCTCAGGAGTTTGCCAGCCTGCCCTCAGGAGCAACCTAGAAGTATTGGAGAGGTGATGCCCCTAGGATTCTCAGCCAGTAAGAAAGAAAAGGGGAGACAGATGCCTGGCTTCCCTATCCTTTTAGAAGCTCACCAGCAGAACAGAGCCCAGTGGTTCATAATGACAGCCTGCACATTAGTGTCCTCCATTCTTCCCTATTTTACAACTCCACTTCTTCACCTCAACACTTACCAATGACCGTCTTCAAATCCTTGTCCCAAGAGAACTGTGGATTTGGGAGCAGAGTACTGCTCTGAAATGGTTTGCTGTTTAAGCAACTTTTCCCACTCAGTGATAGTCTTATAGTGTTATTTTGGTCGTTTGTGAGTTTTGGCTTATGGTATTACCATTGTTTTTCTCCTGCTTTCAGTGCAGCTATTGTCTCTTGCACATAGTGAATGCTTAATAATATTAGGCAGCAGTTGAGGCTGGAGGTGACATGATGTCGTTGGGTTTTCAGTGGTACATATGAGGTGTTTCACAACCGCTGCATGCAGATAGTGATTTGGGACTTTGAATTTTAGCAGCTACCTCCTGAAACTTTGTGGAGACTTTAAAAGTTAGCATAAATCTGACATGGTGATACTTGCCTGTAATCTCAGCACTTGGGAGGATGAGGCAGGAGGATTTCAGTGAGTTCTTGGGAGGATGAGGCAGGATGATTTCAATGAGTTCAAGGTCAGTGTGGGCTATGTAGTGAGTTCTAGGCCAGACTGAACTACGTAAAGTAATGCTATCACAGAAAAATCTAAAAAACAATGACAACAAACCACCAAAACAAAAGTGTTAGCATGCATCAAGCGGTTATATTTAGCACCAAAGCTGCCTTCCAGATCCAAATGCAATGATTTGAATTCTTAATACTTATTCCTAGAATAGTGGGGGAGGGAGAGGGCAAAGATAAGTAGTGAGGGGCTTGCTAACTGCTCAAAAAATCAATCAACTTCCATTTTCCTGAGGCACAAATCTGGGAGCTAAATAAATAAATAAATAAGTTCTCCCAAGGACTCCATTTACTGAAATTCAAACCAAGCCATTGTTCTGGGTGAATAAAATAGTGAGAAGGAACCAAAAAGGCCATATTCCTTTTCTACTTCATAGAGACCTTGCGGAACTGAAGGATTTTCACTGTTCTCTTTATATGAAAATGTGGTTTCCTGCAAAACAGCTTCAGATTGAGCAGAGACAGCAGTAGACCTGACCTTCCTGAAACAGAATATTAAGAGTTCAGGTTCAAAGCAGTGGTAGTTGATAGAAAATAAGGGTCAGTAAGAGAAGTTTTCTTTGCCCTCACTCTTTGCACTTTCATTATAACTTTCTTCCCTAGGCCACAAATACCTGCTTCCCTATCTCCTGTTCAGCTTTTCCTTTATTGTAACAGATTCAGTCTTTAGTCTCAATGAAATATTGATATGCTTCCTGAGAAGGGCAGCCCAAACTTCTGTACTTTCTTTGAATTATGTGGCTGTTTTCTTCCAGCCACCACCGAGCTGCAGCTCTCACAGAATGACCTCTTCTGCACCTCCTCAGGAAAGCAGTTAATGTGCCTTCCAATTTCATGGGGCTGCTACTTCCATTGACATTTATCTTGGAAGCTGAAGAAAGTTACATGATCTCACTAATGACAAACTCACCCCATGAGATCATGCTGGACAGAAATATTCATTAGAACTGTCTTTCTAAAAGTTGACTAGAATAAGGTCAATAAGAAATAATGTTGGAAATAAGTCCATCTGAATCAAATAATGAATCCATTTATCATAATGACTAATGCGGAGAGAATAATTACAAGTGACAGTAATGCTTTATCTCTCTCAAACTTTTATTTGCTTATGATTTTTTCTGCCAACCAGCCATATAAGTCATTTGTATGATAATTACCAAAAATATACAATTTTATACATTAGAAATTTTATATTTTCATAACATAATCTATTAAGCTTTTGGAACAACCCCCTGTTTAGCAGATGAAAATCCCTATCTTCTTACAAGTAGCTAGAGGAGAGTTATTACCTTATTTGAAAATTTTCCAGTTCTTAAGATGCTAAGGAGTCATTTTCATAGTATCACTGGTAGTTCACCAGGGAAAAATAAGACTAAAATGCCATATTCAGAATATTTCAGTAGCATTATAATATTAAATCAATAAACCAGTATTCAAAATTACATATTTTTAATAAAAGAAGTGTTCTTCTATTTGGGCATTCTTATAATTGTGTTATAACATTTTTCAACAATTTTAAGGTCTAAAGTCTTTAAATTTCTTAGATATCTCCAGGTATATTCTTAACAGTGTTCTCTCTTAAAAATGCATCTGAAATTAGCACTACATCACGTTGTTGCAAAGTGGTTCCATACTTTTGTTATTAGGTGTTTATCTATGCATAAGCAGTTCTGAGAATCTGAAATATTTGTTAAAGCTTTTTGAGGTTGACTTAACTCTGTTTCAAGACAAAAGTGCTTTTGGAAAGATACCGGCTAATTTTAAAGAGCACTTATGATATTCATGCTTATAGCTATAAACTGCAGATCCAAATGGAAATTGTGAAAACAGAAAGTGACAGATATTTATTATCTATATTGTGGCCCAAGAATTTCCCTCCATTTTCATTTTATAGTATCTGCAATTAATTATCCCTCCAGGGAACTCCAGGAAACATTCTCACCTCTGTTTTCTGCAAAATATGTAAATAATTTTCTAGAAGAGAATCAATAAAGCTAATTTCAGCTTCTTTTACCTCCACCTGTATCTACTAACTATAGCTCAATCTACATTACATCTACTGGAAAATGAAAACCTCGACATTAATGATAGAAAAGTCAATTGTTTTTTCTGCACTCTACAGTATATAAGATGCTTGCAACATATACTAAAATGTATTTTAGTTACTCTGTTAATCACATGGAACCCATCACACTGTAAAGGTTGTTCAGTTTTCTTCCCTATTCAACTCAGTAAATCTGGGAGATATTCTTAGACTATGTAGACACCACTATTGCATCAGGGAATTTTGCCCCTTCTTCCAAATCATTAGTGGTTTGACCTCCACTCATTGCTTCTTGTACTGCACAGCCATAATTAGACTGGCTCCAATTAGCAACCTGACAGCTAAATTACACCTTAACCCTAGCAGAAGACATAAAACTATGTACATTATTGTTTCGGAAGATGAGAAGGACTTCAAGAGAGCAATATGTGGATTTCCCAGGAAGACCCACTTCTAGAAATTCTTAAAAGATTTATTTTTTAGGCCTATGATAAAGAGGAATTTACAGCATATGAAAGGGGAAAAAAAACAAAAAATGTTGACAGTTTCTGCAAAACAAAGTAATTAATTCTCCCCCTCCTATCTCCAGAGATGAGAAAAAGGATCTTTCCATCCACTGGTGTGTCGGAAGTAGTTTGTAGCAACAACAGAAAGCCACTTACATGAATCATTGGTTACCACATCATGCTGGTAGGTATAAATCAAACAGCATGATGGGAGCATTTACACCAAGCATGCCTGGGCTTCACTGAGTGAGGAGGAATTGGCCAAACATCAAATAAAATACAGTTAATACAGTGAATATATAAATAACAATATTTATTGTATTATCGAATGAAATAATACAATAAGCCCAAGATTAAAAGGTTGCCAAATTGCCCAAATTGGGCTCAAACTTCCCAATTCTCTTTCCTCCATCTCCCAGAGTGCTGAGAATATAGGCATGAGCCACTGCACCCAGTTTTTTACTTACCAAACTAGACAAGCAATAAACTCTGACACGTACAGGCTTCCACTGAGGTACAAGGAACAGAGTTGGCACTGTATGGCCCACCCCTCAACACACAGGGTTGCACCATTGCCTAGATAGCACCTTGCTCCAGCACCACACAATTGAATCATGTGGAACATTGCTAAAATCTTTTAATAATATTAAAATTTAGATCATCTGAAGCCCCAAGACTAGCTGCCTAGGGTCATGAGTAGGACATTTCTGATTTATACCAGGAAAATTATCAAATACCATCAGGAAAGGCCTTATCTCCAGAGGACTGGTTGCTACACCTTTACCAGCACACCTCTGCTTTCACTGAAGTATCTGTTTAATGAGTTAACTGCAGAGGCAAGGTGGGTGGGATGCCCTGACCCAGTTGTGAAGCACGCAGTTCTCTGAGACCTGACATCTCAAGTGGGTTTCACAGAGGTTACTTACCAATGATGCCACACTCACCAAGGGCAAGTTCTACTCACATCATCATTTCAGTCATTCACAAATTGGATTTCATTTTCAGAATTTTACTTATCTCTTCCACCATCACTACACATGCCAAAATGAACTGACTGAAATACATTGTCAATAGTTAGAGGTTTTTTTCTGAATTTATAGATAATTCATTTGTTTTGACAATATGTAGGTCAGGGTAGAATGTATTTTCACACTTATGCACACATAGTTTTTCATTATGTTGTTTAAGAGATGCTTTGCTTTTTTTTTTTTAAACTCTAGGATGATTACGAATGCCTATAATGGCAGGATTTAGTTAACTGCTGCATTTGGGAAGGTTGAAGGAAATGTACCTATATCACAGCTTTCTAAACAATGTCAGTAGGCAACTTCTGTGTTAACTGTAATCTATCCAGTTCACTTTAACTATGAGCTATATAAATAAGAATCACTTATTCAGAGCAGCACTCAAGGCACATGATCTAAATTATAATTATAAGAGGAAAAAGGAACAAGATATTTCTTGAGGAAATTTTTGGAGCACTTTTCAAGTTCATAGAAAAATTGAGAGAAAAATACTGAATTCCCCCCCACACACAGAATTCCCCACTGTCAGTATCCACACTTGAGTAGTACATTTGCTACAATCAATGAAACGACAGTTACCCAAAGTTCACCATGTGCGATAGGATTCACTTGGTGTTACACATTCTGTAGGTTTTGACAAAGGTATAATGGCTTCCGTCATTGTATAATCATACTGAAAAGTTTCGTTCCCCCAAAGTCCTATATGATCTGTCTATTAATCCTCCTTTCCTTGACCCCACTGGCAACCACTTTTTGTTGTTCCCATGGTTTAGCCTTTTTCAGACTATCTTATGGTTGGAAGCATACAGTGTGGAGCATTTTAGATTAGACTCTTCCATTTAGTAATATGCATTCAAGTTTCTCTTTGTCTTCTCATGGTTTCACAGCTCATTTATTTTTAGTGCTGATTAATATTTCACTGTGCAAATAAAGGTACCACAGGTTTTCTATCTAATCACCTGAAGGACATCTCAGTTGCTTCCAAGTTTTGTCAATTAAATGTAAATATTCAGTGCAGACTTTGTGTAGGCATACATTTTCAAATCACTGAGAAAGATATCTTAAATCAGAGCTATCACAGTGTGTGACAGCTGTACTCATCAGGGTACATTAGTGCCCAGTGTATAAGACTTGAAATGAACATCATTGATCTAGATCATACAAGTTCATTCTGAAGAGTTCCATCTACATTCTCATATGCAGCACAATTGCTGCAAAGAACCCTGATCTTGAAAATTTTTATTGCTCATATTTAGTCTCTGTTAGTTCATAAAACATATCAAGTTCATGTTGTGAGAAAGACTTGAACTTGCTATTCCTTCTGCAGGGCATACTAATCTTTTGATGCTTTCCACAATTTCAGCATGTGACTTCAGCTCTCAACTGAAATGCACATTTCTACAGAAGGTATCCTTGACAACCTTCTAGGAAGCAGCACTCCTCGACATATTACAAGAGTTCCCTGCTTTCTTCTTCAGTAAATTATACACAGAAAACAATGAAAAAAATGTGGATGGTCCCTAATTTACAGTGACACTACTTAGGACTTTTTTACTTTCCCAGGATAAGAACATGATACACATTTAATAGAAACCACACTCAAAGTTTTGATTTTTGATCATTTCTCAGGCTAGCTGTCTTAGATACTTTCTGGTCACTGAGGCACAATACTAGACACCCACAACTAAAGGAGAGGTTTGTTTTGGCTCACAGTTTGTAGAGATTTCAGTCCATAGTCAGCTGGTACAAAGGTAGAGGATCATGGCAGAGCAGAAATGCTCAGGGAATGGCAGAAAGGAAGCAGAAAGGGAGATCAAGGAAAAAGGAAAAGAGATAGATCCTCCCAGATGACACCCTCAATAACCCCCTCCAACCAGGCTTCACCTCCCAACATAGCATTTAGGAATAAACTCAACATTGGACTAATCCACCAATAAATATCGCACTCTTATGATCCAGTTATACCCCAAAAGCCCCACCTATGAGGGCGTGAGGCCTTGGGTGATATTTTAGACAGAAATCATAACACTAGCAACACAATACTATGTAATAATGCCAGACGTGAAAGGACAAATAGTACAGAATCTCACTTATATTGGGAATCTGAAAAAGTTGCACTCATAGAACTGTAGTTACCAGCAGATGGGAATGGAAAAAAGAAACATGGTGATCAAAGAGTATAAAGCTAGTCAAGGGGAACAAGGTGTAGTGATATATTTCCCCAAATGAAGACTATGCCTAATAATGTGCTGTATGATTTTAAATTCCTTAAAATTAGATGTCAAGTATTTTCATCATAAAAATTAATAAATATGTGAAATGATTGACATGTTAATTAATTTGATTATTCCATAGTATAACATATATCAAAGCATCAAAACATATCCCATAGACCTATACTATAGATCTTTTGCAAAAGGGAAGGTGACCAAGAGATGGAAGGAGGAGAGAAGGAGGAGAGGTGAAGGGGATAAAAAATGAATTAAGATGCGTTATGTACATCTACTAACTCTCCATGAGGAGTGTGATCATTATGTCCCACAAACATGTTCAGTACCAATAAAAAAATAAAAATTGAAAAACTAAAATTTTATGGAGCTTTGGGCCAGGGATGTAGCTCAGTGACACAACACCTGTCTGTCAAGCTTGAAGCCCTGAGTTCGATTCCCAATACCAAAATAAATAAATAAAAAATAATGAAAATATGGAGCTTAGTTCAGGGACAAGCTCATAGAAGCAGACTAAACAAAGAAATCTGAGTAAAATATGATAATTAACCCTTATGTTTCAAATTGAATGAACTCTTATTCTCTATCTACTCTATAACTGTCAACCATCCTTATTTTAAAAGTAGATTAGAGCTAGAGATCTAGTTCAGTGGCCTAAGCGCCTGCCTGGCAAGTGCAAGGTTGTGAGTTCAATCCCTGGTGCCACAAAAAAAAAAAATTAGACTGTGGTAGTTTCTCAAAACAAATAAAAAATATATGATTTTACATAAACTGATCTGGGAATATTTTTACTGATTTGGCAACATATTATGAATTATCTAGGATACAGAAGGAAAACCATTTTAATGAGAAACTTGCAAATACAATTTCTCAAAAGCAGAGTCAAAGCTTTGACATAGTGGAATTTTTAGCTACAAGAGAGTTATAATTCAGTTCTGTCAATGTGAACTGACAGTAGATTGTTAGTGTTAAAATGGATCAGTCCCCTTCTAAACTGAAAACAGCTATTAATGTTAATTTTGAACATTTTCCTCTACTTGACCTTTCACCAAAGCATATCCATGCCAGGCAAGTCAATTAATGCTTCAACTATGTTTTTCTTAACTTTACAATTTATTCTTGACTCTAATGAAGTGTAGACATACCTGAGGTGTGGCAATAGTATTAGAGGAAGGATGGAAGTTTATACCATGCCTATTGTATGACAGACACATGACACTCCTAGAAGGTCACTGCTACAATCCTTGCTTTACAGACTGTCTCCTAGGGCCAAGGGCAATAGCTTACTTGAAACAACTCAAGTCGGATCACCATCTAGTCTGGTAAGAGAAATGAAAACGAGGACTTCCAGGTGCTGATCCCACACAGAGTTGCTCTGGAGATCTCATTTCAACAGGGATCTCTTTGGTTTACATCATACAAGTGTCTTCTATGCTAACTACACAAACTGATGGGGAAATACCACCACCAAAAATATTTCCTTTCTTGATGTGTTTCAGTCCTCCAGCTCTCCAACTTATGGTTCTAAGTCCAGAATCTGTGGAGAAGATATTTTTAAAAACAGAAAGGTTGAGTTTCAGCGCTCAATTTTAGACCCAACAGATAAATTATTGAACAAATCAGAATAAGAAAAACGACCTCGCAAACCTATGTTATCAATCCCTTCTTCTCTGGCTAGAGGAAGGATGAGTCTTGGGTCTCAGTGAGGATGACACTTAGTGCACCAGGCTTATGTCAAAAAGAAAATTTGCATTCCCCCTGCCTGGTAGACTTGAAGCTATTTGTAAAAGCCAGGCATAGGATCACAGCTCTTAGAATCTCCTGGCTTGGTTGTATAATACCATGTTTTAGTTTTTGTTTGATAGTGCATTTCCTCTACAAGACAACAAATAAGAATGGAGACTTGAGCCTTTTATTTCCGTATTCCTAGCACCTGTTCCAATGGTTCATAGAAAGTAGAAACTCATTGTGTACAGTATTATGTGAATTAATAAATAAAAATCAATGACTTTGGCCAAAATTAATTACAGATTTGGGAGGATTCAGACTTCAAATTATATGAATTTTCAATTACAGTTATGAAGGATGAGAAAGCAAAAGTGATTGAAATGTATTCAATTGTTGTAATACCATACCAAGAACTTGAGAAAAGTAGTATTAGTTATGTTCATTTACATGTAGAATGGTGTATGCAGGATAACAGTAATCTATGTTGTTATGTATATTTTTAACTTTAAGTCTATCTATATATCCCTACTTATGTTTATCTCTGTGGCATATATAGTCATACAGATAGGCATACATATAGGCTTGAAAGTCATTTCAAATAGAAAGCATTTTATCCATCACATTTTTTCACATTTAATGTTTTGCATTCTTTAAAGTACTATTACACCACAGACTGTCAACAACATGCATATCATAAAATTTTGGCTAGCAATTGTAGTGTAAGTGTTCAAATATTAATTGTGGAACAATATATTAAATCACAAATATCTTTTCTTCTGTAGCAAGAAGATTGATTATTCATGAAATGTTTCAAGCCACATCGCAATAGAAATGTTTATCATTACAAATTAGCTAAAATTCTAGGGTATCATTACACCATAAAAATAATTCACACAACTGCAATGAAAAATTGAACCCTAGTAAGTTTAATTGCCTGTCTTCTAGCTTTTCCATAGGGTGACACTGAACTCTTACGAAATAAGATGTTCCACTTCCTAGCTGTTTTAAGCCAAAAAAACTCTAGCAACATTAATTTCTAAGTATTACTGCTGAGATGAAATGTTAGTGCTAGCATTTTTTTAAAAAAAAGGTTAAATTTTTATTTATTAGTACATATTGGTAGCACATATGTTTCCATTCCTTGTTCAGAATTGGTACATGGAAGAACACATCTTAGGTCCTTTTTTATTCTCTTTCCCTCCCCTCTCTCCCAGCTTCATTTGTTTCTTGATCCTCTTCCCTTTTCCTATGTGTTTGTGGTAATAATGCTTACATCTCTTGTGTGAAATTGGTACACGCGCGTAACACGTCTTAATTCTTTTCTTCATCCCCATCTCCTCCCCTCCCTTCAAAATGTTGAGTAAAGGTAATAAAGGAGATGGACATGAAAAAAATATATTACACACATTGAAACCCCTGGCCAAAATATGAAGCTAAACAGGAAAGGCTGGGACAAGGGAGCGTTGGGGGAGAGCATGATCAAAATACTATCTGTGTATGTACCAATCTGCCAAAATGGAACCGAATGATATATATAACCAGTAAAAAAGAGTGAGAAAAGTAAATTAGCTAAGGACAAAGTTAAAGTATTTTTGCTTTATACAAAGTTTTCCATTATATGTGTATATATTGTGAACAAATTTTCAAAGAATTTTTACAAGGGAAGAGGACTAAGATGAAGATCACAAATAAAACAAAAGGAGTATAAGCGAGGTCCAGTCTTAGACTCTAGGAAAATGTTGAAAGAGGTGAGAGCTAGTGTTGGCGACCACAATTAGAAATTGCCCTATACTCTATCCAAGGCCCTCCTTGCCCGGTCTTTGGGCCGGTTTTGGAATGCAGAAATTCCTTTTCTCTCGGTCACTGAGGCTGTGAGGCTCACAGAGCAGGATGAAGCCTGCGGAGTTCAGGGAAAATCAGTACCCAGGTGAGGAGATGAATCTTAACTTGTTTCTTTCGTGATGTTAAACTTACCCATTCAACCACTACTTCTCTGCCGTTCCAGAAAAAGCACTGCATCTCTCCCTTTGCAGTGGCAAATAAAATGGTGGCCAGATGGAGATTCTTGTTCTTCATTTCCAGAGAATATTACTCATCTCAGAGCCCCCCTTTTCTTGCAATTCTTGTCTCTTTTTTCTTTCTCACCGTGCGCCGTAACTTGGGGAAGGACACTGGAGACAATATAGGCCTCCTCATAACTGGCATCCTGGAGAGGGTCCTGGATAAGCTACCTTTGGAGTCCCCTACCTCCATCTTATTGCTCATTGCCTGATTTCTCGAGCGCTTTGCTCCCACTCTGGGAATGAAGAGTGCTCTCCAGCTCCCCAGTTCAATCTCACGAATCCATATCAAGGGACCCTACGCCCTAGCTTATTCTAAATCTGATTGCTTATTGAGAGACAAGATCACTCCTGATTACTTCTCTAATGTGCCAAAAAGATGCTAACATGTGTGTGACTAAAATACATCATATTTCTCATGAGCATGCTACTATTCCACAAAATAAGTCGTGATGTTCTTACAAGAGACATTTAATTTATAAAAAGATACGTTTACCCACAGGATTCATTTAAATAACTATTTTCATTTCGAATGGGAAAAATGTGTCCCATAAATGTTTATTTTTCAATTGAGTGTTATTTAAATGGAAACATATACAGATAAAGATACAGAAGCAAACAGATATAGGTAGAGATGCAGATACGTACAGGTACAGGTATGAATGCAGGTCATCCATTACCCAATATTATTTTATATGAAGACTTCTCCCTCCTTTTTCCCAAAGTACAACTCTCTCATTGTGAAATAAACCCACTATTGGCTACTTGTATCAGAAAATGTCATTGGAAAAGTTCATTTTAAGAATAGCATTAGAAAAAACAAATTTTTTGATTGAAGGAATTTGAAGCATCAAGACAAAATAAAGTCATTCACTTAGATTGATAAGTAATGGTGAGCAGCATTTGCCACTATTTTGCTGTTTAAATCACACCTGTTATATGCATGAGCTTTGAAGCATTATGTAAATTCTTAATCAGTGCTGGAATTCTTAATTCTATCATTTTTAACTGTCCACTTACTATGGGCAGAACTAGCCACCAAATTCTAAGATCGAAAAGGATAAAATACTGAGAAATACAAAACTAATATTAAAGGGAAAAGAGAGAAAAAACGCATGCTATAAAATGGCAAGTTACCCACTAATGGCTTTAGACAAGACATTGTATTTACAAAATATGTGATTATAATTGAGATTTCTTTTATTTTGAACCTCTCTTTGAGAGTGCAAATTGATTGACATTCATGGTTTCTGTAGATATGTTTTCAGTGGTACCAACTAAAGACAGATCATGTATTTTATTACTTTGTTTAAAATGTCATTCAAGCTAAAAAAAAAAATCTCAGCACTGCCCAACATCACATGTTGATATAATGGTGATATTTTACATTCTTTAAACCATTTTGAGCTCCCAGGGGTATTTTTAAAACGTGTACCTAGATGGTGATGTTGAAATTCTATTAGTTTAATTCAGCCTGCTGGTCAGACCTCTAGAGAATTCTGTAAGAGCCAGAATTAAATGAATTTGTGGTCCCACTTATTCCAGAGAAGAGTTTACCAGGTAGCCAGGCATTTCATTTACTGCAATTTGAAAGAACTTATTAAAAAATAGCAAAGTATATTCTTTAACTGGAATTTCTAGGGGAAAAATATGCTATTTTATTTAGTTTTACAATGCAAGGCTATACCTCAGAAAAAATGCGCTACTCAGATAAATATTAAAATTATGTTTCTACACTAGACTAGTAAATTTTTGGAGAGCATATTTTTATATTATCTTCTTTCTTACAATACAGAGTTTAAATCTATTAATATTTAACATATAATTATAAGCTTAATGATATACATAACTTGTTGATCTTTCAATTGGAACTGAACATCAAGAAACTCTTAAAAATAATAGTGATGAACCCTAAATTCAAACAGAATGCATATGTTATTTGGGGGGTACACTGAAGTATTCTAAGAGGTAAAAAATGAAGTATGCATAGCATATAATCCTGAAAGTCCATTATTAATTCAATACAACACAATCCATTTTAGTTGCAATATATAGCAAAAGAGAAAAAACAAACAAAAAAACCTTCTACTCTCATGGATCTTCTATCCCAGCAAGGAAGATATCTAATAAATATTAGGCACAATAATTAAAATTGTGCAGTATGTTATTGTACTAGAAAATTATACAAGCTACAGAACAAAAGAAAATGTAGCATAAAATAAAGATTGGTTTTGAATGGCAAGCGTGTGGGCTGTTTTTGTGTTGCAGCATTGAAAAGGATGAAGAGTTGGAAGAGCTCAATAAGCAAGTAGCTAAAGGAAGAGCACTGACAACCTACGGTAAAGAAGTGTCCTGAAGTGATAGTATTCTCAGTGTGCTCAAAGAAGAGCAAGGGGCTGAGGATTCGCGTGGTTTTCTTGGACAGGGAACATAAGGAAAAGTTGTAGAAAAGCAGATCAAAGAGGTCACAGGACAGGCGGTTAGATCATACAGGGTCTGAGTCACAATGAATACAAGAACCTCAGTGTTTTCTCAGGGCATGAAAAGCCATTGCAGCCTCCTAAAAGAGGAAAAATCTACTCAGTTGTAGGTTTTAAATGGACCATGCTATTGCTGTACAGAGGGCAGAGTGTAGCGAGATGGAGTATGATAAATTAAGAAACTATCGCAGCTGATGATGGCTCCAGTTCGAGTGTGATGGTGGTTTAGGTCAGAACTGTGATGGAAATGTGCTTATATGAGGCTAAACTCTGGATGTAGTTTGAGGGAAGAGCAAAAGAACTTCTTGAGGGATTTTAATATGAAGTATCTGAGAAAAAGGGAAGCCAAGGTAACATATGATCTGAGAAATTCAAGGATGGAATTTCTGTGATTGGTATGAGAAAATCTCAGTGGAAGAGATGACAGGAAGAAGACTTATTCCTCCAAAAATGTTGTGCAGATGAATGCATGAGCCCGAAGTTCAAATTTTAAAAAGTATTCAAAACTTAAATTTGAATTTATCAGCAGATGAATGGTATGAAAGCCACTAACCTCACTGACACCAACCACAGAGGGGCCATATGGACTAAAGACTGAAATTTGGACACTTCAACATCAAGAGTTCAAAATCACAAGTCATATAAAGAAAGTGCCTCAGAAAGAGGGGAAAAAGCAATCTGGTCGAAATCTATGACAGGTCAAGTGAGATGAAGGTGTGGAAAACTGGCCATTGGATTAGGTGCTGTGGTGCTCGTTGATTTGTAAATTCCAATGTGAATACTGGCATCCGTGTCAATGTTTTCTGAATACTTTTATTTTGCTTCAAACATAGACATTTCCTCCACTCAAGATTCCTGTTCCTGATTTTCTTTTCTTTGCTTTACAATTGTTCTTCACCTTGATGTTCATGATTGCAATTTGACTTTCTCTTAAATCATTTTATTTAGGGGGTGGAGTGAGACAGGGTCTTGCTACATATGTAGCCCAGGTTGGCCTTGAATCCATGGAGATCTTCCTGTCTCAGCACCCTGAGTGCTGAGATTACAATCATGTACCACCATGCCCAGCTTCTCTTTAATCTTTTAATTCTACTTGATTGTATATGTTTCTCTGTACATATTTCTAAAAGCCCCCTTACACCTTTATTTTCTTTTCACATTTACAATATGGAACAATGTTCAAATTTACCTATTTCTTTTTTTTATTTCTTAGAAGAGTTTTGGTTTCTTTTTCAGATTATTTCACATCCATGTTATTATATCAGCCAAATTTGCCAATAAGTTGATCTAGAGTTATTTATCTTTCAATAGTGTTAAGGATTAGAAGCACTGAATTATAACTGTTACATAAAATAAAAATCTATTTCTTTTCCCCAATAATTTTCCTATTGGCTTGATAATATGGTTGTATTCTTCCTGGTGAATTAATTTAGACTTGCTAAAAAATAATATCATACACACCAAGATTTTGTTTCTAATTCCTCTTTCTGAATAGCTTCCAGATTATATGCATTTTCTATTGCTTTAATTTGTATTACAAATTATTGTTATAATGTTCTGTTAGTCTTACTTTTGGAGCTACTTTTATTATTATTTATCAATCCTGAGTTTCACTTTGATTGACTTTGTAATTTCTGACTTATTCAGATCATGCCTTACTGCCATTGTAGGTACTTTTATACATATTAGAATTGCATTGCAATTCATTCTGTGTCCTGAAGCCAATAAAAGCCATGTCCCACTCAGAAAATGGAACTGTTAATATGATATGAATCTAGAGAACGCAATAGGTAGCAAGATAGTGGTTATATGTGAAATGATAGTTACAAATATTAAAAATAGAATTATAATATATTTATTAGTCAGCTGGCAATAAAACTCCAGAAAAGCCAATGCAAAGACCTTCTATCCATGCACATACAAGGCACTGAATATCTAAGTCATATCTCAGAGAGTTCTCAAATTCTTTCCATTTACATAGTAAATAAGTGGGAAGCATACACACACTTAAACACCATGAACAAAAGTGCACTCATAGTCATCCTGCTTTCTTCCTCTCATGCTATTTTCATTTACATAAAAATCGTAAGTTTTGACAGATTATTTAGACAGATTCAATTATCAACTTATTTTGTTTAGTCAAACTGATCTGAAAGAATATTTGAATGTCATTGAACACTTCATTGAACAAAATAGCTTCAAATGGTTTCTATTTTCCAAACAGTAATCTATGTGGTAGACACTCATAATAATCATCTCTGTGTCTGAAATGTCAACAAATAGAAACTATTTCTCAGAAATTACTTATGCTTCAGAAATCCTTCAAAGTGTTTAAAACATTTTAGAAAGCATTTCTTTTTTTTTTTTAAAGATGCAGAACAACTGTATTAAAGTTAATCTGGATAATTTTCTCCATGTCAAAAATTTTAACTATAGTAGAAACACTAAAGAAAGAATATTTAGCTATTATATTGTTATTCTCAGGTATCCCATTCTTGAAGAATTTACTAAGGATACAGAATGATTCAGATTCATAATGATTCCAGATCCCAAAAAATGATAAATTAAATATAAAATTGTTTCAAATGCTTTATGATACTCTAATTTCTGTAAACTTCATAGTTTTTTCCAAAATATCAAAGTAACAATGTGCAATGATGACAGACTCATGAGATATAGTCTATCCATAGGTGGTAGAACTAATGGATCATTTTAAAAAAAAACTGTTGCTTTGCTCCTCTATCTCATTTCCCTGTGAGAAAAGATGCCTCAACATTGCATTTTATAGTAATTATCATGCTTTATAAGTTAATAAACACATAAGACTACTTAAACAGAGGGCATTTATCTAGAATCTTTGCTAAGGCAATGCTTGATCCAAAACTCAAAAGACAGAAAAAATAATTCACTTATATACCCAATTTTGGATATTTTTGCCCATATCATGTTAGAAAATTATCCATATAATTTTGACATATCCGTCATCCATCTCTAATTTAATTAAAAAGCAAAGATGCTCAGCAGCGTTCTCAACCTCATAAAGGGTATCTAGGTAAAATTTACAGTTCATGCACTTAATAGTACAAAACTGGATACTTTCCCCTTTAATATCACAAGGCTGTCAAGAATGTCTATTCTCCTCAATTTTATTCAGTACTCTCCTAGAACTTCCGGTCAGTTCAAGAAAGCAAAAGAAAGAAAGAAGACGTTTGGTATAGTTTGAATATAAGTAGTGCTCACCAGTGATCCATAAAAGTAAATGGTTTGGTCCCCACAGCGGCACTATTGCTAGGCGACAGAATATTTGGTCACCTTCAAGAATGACACATATATGGAAAAACATACCTCGGTACATCACTATAAACCTACTAAACATCAAAAACAAAAATAAAATATTTAATTTAGCTGGGAAAAAGGACAAATGTTAACTGCAAAGAAGTAGCAAAAAAAACTAAAAGATCACTTCTCAACGGAAATTAGAAAATTTTATACAATGAAGCAATGTTTTGAAAGGCTGAAAGCAGATAACTATCATCTCAAAATTCTATTCTCAGTAAAAATGTCATTTTAAAAGTTTCAAAATAAAGACATTTTCTGATAAACAAAAACTGAGATAATTTGTGCCTATCAGAAGGAAAATGGTCCCAGGAGAAAACACCTGCGTGCAGGAAAAAAGAAGAACACAGCAATGTAAACATGTTGGTAACTGGAAAGAAATAATAACACTAAAAGGAATGGCAATGATTTAATATATATCCAGAATTAAAATGGATGATGCAAAGTCAGTAGGAGACAAATAGAGTTAAAGCAAAGCATTCAAGCATTATTTATTTGCATTACACTGTAGTAATTCAAAGATGCAAATTGTTTAACAACCACCAACAGAACAGTAAAAGAAGTAATTAAGTAAGTGTAGGGACGATATAATATATTTGATTAATCTAAAAGAAAGCAAGAGGACAAAAACCAAAATAAGGGAGATGCATCAGATAGAAAACAGTAAGACTGCCGATGTAAAACCTAGAATATCAGTGATTACATCAAACGCAATGCACTAAATTTTAGTGAAAAACAGTACCTGATCAATCTAGAAATTTAATGTACCACAGGAAGATAATAGGTAATAAAAGTGTACTATATTTAAGATTCATGTTAATTTCACAAAATATGTAATTATGTGATATGATAAATATATTAATTTCCTTCACTATAGTAACCTGTTTACTATTTGTATGTAGCCCATGAACATCATTTTGAACACCTAAATATTCACAATATACTTTAAACTAGTACTTGTGCCATTGAATTAAGTAGAAAGCCAAACTATATGTTCCTAAGAAGAAATATACCATAAAAACACAAATTCAAAAGAGTTAAAAGTAAAAATATGGAGCAAGAAAACAGGATTTCACTCCTACAAATGCAAGAAACTGAATTCTGCTAATGGGCACACAGACTTGACAAGATCTTCAAGCTTCAGGTGAGAACCTAGTCTGGGTGACACCTTGTTAGTAATCCAAGCCCAGGCTCCTGACTTACACAGCAGTGAGATAGTATTTATCTTTTTAGCTGCTAAATTTATGGCAGTTTATTACACTGCAAGGCAAAACAAAAATGTTTATCCGTAAATTAATTGATTAGTTGAGATAAGTTCATAATATGAAAAACCACAGAGCAATAAAAATGAGCTATTGTTATGTACATAAATATGGAAGATTTTTACAAATATAATGCACAGCAAAAAAATTAGACATAAAATGCCTTCTGGATGAATCTGTGGTCTCATTGACTGAGTTGTACATAAAATATCAAGCCTCCTTTTTTATATAAATACATATAAAGGTTTGTATATTCTCAAGCAGATCATGATCCCAAAAGGTAACAATCACCGATTTAGGCCATTTAACTATATATGTAAGTGGCAGTTGCCATTAAATCAGTATAATTGTCTTAATTTTTAGGGCTGATGTAGACCAAGGACAGAGTATATTTTAATTAGTTTAAATATCTTTGAATTTTTCCTTCTCCTAATCAACATCTTTCAATTCTATAAGACAGCTAGAAACTTTGCAGTATAGAATTTGATTTCTATAAATGTCTTATCAGATTTTGTCCTTTTTTTTTACTTTAGGAAAGAAATTTAACATGGTTCAGAAACCCTGCATTAACCCATTTTCTCTTGCTCTGACAAAATATCTGAGGTTAAGTACTATTTTAAAAAAGGTTTACTTAGCTCACAGTTTGGAAGGATGAAATTTCGAGACGGAGAAGCAGCAACTGTTCCGCCTTTGGTGAGGGCCTTGTGATAGGTGGCATCACAGCAGTGGAGATGCAGGGAGAAGAGGTCACACAGTGATGCAAGAAGCAGAAGGAAATCAAGGACCATGCTTGTTCTTCTCTCTGTCCCTTTGTTTGCTAGTCCTTCTTGTGGCAGTAACCAAGGATCGGGTCACTTCAAGAGAAACACTTGCATTTAATATGGGGAGCAAAATACATTATTGCTGTTTATTATCTTTTTGTCTGCTGCCTTTACCCTGATACCAACAGACACTGTCAGGTCCTAGCTTAGAAAAACAGAAGTTCTGTGTAAATTGACCTGAGTTAACAGGACGTACAGCATTAGAAAAATTGTATCTCCAATCTAGAATCCAACCAAAGTGTTACTCTTTCATTCTCCATTCGTTTTTGTGTACATATTTCCCTCCAGAGCTTTCTACAGAAGTGTGGATAAGTAAGGTAGAAGATTTTGGTATCTCTGAATCCCTAATTACAAAGGCCATATTAATATCATAAAATGTTACTGTATTTTCTAGAAGCTGTAGGAAATAATGCTTTGATTGATATATACAATCATGAAATAAAAGGATTGATTTCTCATTCAAATGGGTTAGAACATTTTTGAGAATTCATTTCTAGAATGAGAATATAGTATTTGGGTTACATTCTCTCTGAAGAGATTGCATACATCTAACATGAATTCTAACATAACACAGGAACAGTGTTTTAATGTGTTTGTCAAAAAATGTTTTCAATATTGAAATGTGTTCTTTATAGCTAGAAAATTCATATTCATATATAGAACATCATAAATGAACACAAGGACAGACAGGTAGAAATGCTGGCAAGAGTTTTATAGAGAGGAGAGGACATGTATGAGAAATTTGCACCATTTCAAAAATTAAATAAACAAAAACAAATTGTCTATCACATTGTAGTAAAACTTATTCTCAGGAAAGTTATCAATCCTTTACATTTCACTGAGGTTCCTTAACTTTGTGGCATTTCACACTCCATTTGATGTTCCAAATAGACTAGTGAATTGTTAGAATCACAATGAGGTGTAATTGTATATGAAAATAAAAATAGTTCTCATTAATGGCTAACTAGGATTTTTGATTCATGGGTGGACTGCATTAATTACTTCAGGAGAATGAAATTCAGCCATTATTGAAAGACAGTACTTCCGCATGTTAGAAAAATTAATTTTTAAAACTATATACTGTTTTTCAAGTATATTACATTTTCTTGTCTCTGGCATTAAAATGCAAGTCAAATTATTTTCTCTTCTCTCTGACACTGCTCAACAGGACACCTTGGACACCAAATGTGGTGGAGTTTTACCTATACTCCAATCAATTCATCATTAAGCACCAAATCTGGGTGTCCTCATTAAATTCCATTCTGCTCCATCCTCAGATCCTTCAGATTGAGAGGTCAGTCTCACAGGCCTTCCCCACTTCAGATGCCACCTCAGGCAGTAGGTTATCACCTGTACCCAGCAGAGAAACATGGACTGAACTGGTCATAGGACAGTAGGTTTTGTAAGATGAGAACAAGAAGACAAATAATAGAAGGGAAAAAGATTATAAAACAACTGGGCAGCATCAGGCTACTTCAAGTTACTTTTTCCTATGGGTGAAAGCAGAAGGGACTTACTATGCTGATTCATTGTAAATGAATCTCCATTTTCAGAGAAAAGACTGGAATCTCTACTTTCAGAGAAAAGAATGATCTTTTCTAGGTCTTTAAAGTTTTAGTTTATGTGACATTTAGCATGAGTGATTCCATTTTGGTTTGGTCTGGTCTTCTGGGTTCTGGTGGAGAAGTTCAGTCATAAACAATGGGCTCCCATAATTCTGTTTAGCTGGACCTCCACTGTCTGTAAGCCAGACACACATAATTTCTTCGTATCCCATGGGGCAAAAGTGCTTAGTTTTTACTGTTAGACATATTTGTATTTTTCCTCCAACCACTGACTTGTTTTTACCTGATGAATGCTAGAAATTATATAAAAGGTCATCTCCCCATCTTCTCAGTGATTCCTAAAAATTTCAGAGATTAATTTCTAGCCCCACCTCAGCCAAGTTAACCAGACAGTACAGTTTAGCACATCTGTGCTGTGCCAGTATAATTGATAGTTTTAAATCTTTTCTACATCTCTTTTCTATTTAATCAGTTGTATGGGCTACTTCTATTTTTACTTTACATACTTGGAAAGTATGTAAGTGGAAGCATGGAGTAAATAAACATAAATGTGAAATGGGGATTATGTTTTTCTTTTCTCATAGTCTAAGCAAAAAGGAGGTAAGAAGGCTGCATGAATAGAGAATTAGCTGACCATGCTCAAAAGTATGAACCAACATCTAGCACTGAATAAACTAGACACCATCACAAGACCATCACTAATAGGTCTTGTGACAGATATCAGATCACTGAACTTTCTCAAGCATGATTTCCCAAGTTTAAAGTAGATAATGTTAAATGACTAAAATTTAGAATAAAATGAGAAACACCATATGAAAGACTTCTGATAATTTTACAAAAGTACATAAATATTTTGTTTAAAAATTAATATCATGCTTTGTGCAGAGAAGGAATACTATTTAAACAAATTGCTGTCTGTTTTATGTATTTTCATTATTAACAATTTTAAAATCAAGTGTAATAATAATGTTAAAAAGGAAAGAGAATGGGTTTCCAATTTTAAAAAAAAGTAATACCCAAGAGTTTTTAGTATAAATGAAAGGCAACTGAGTTTTATAATGACCTTGAAAACCAGTGAAA
>RJWT010012096.1:0-22726 GCA_004365215.1 Cuniculus paca
AATTAGCACAGGCGAAGTATGAGAGTGGACATTGCCCTCAAAGGAAACTCAGGATGTGGAGACCATCTCTGAGGTTGGATGCTGGTGGGGGGTGGGTCAGGGTTTCCACTTTACACTTTCCTCCCAGGTTTGCTTTCCAAGCTACCTGTGTCCAGAGTTTGCTGAGGACCACACAGTCTAATTTTGGCTGCCTACTGATTTCCTGCTGCTGCCGCTGGAGCTGCTGGACACGGCACAGGCCTGAGGCTCCTCTCCACAGCCTTTCTCAGTGGCTGGTTTTGTGCTGCCTGTTTTGCTCAGGCATCTGTCTGCGTGCAGATTTCTTGGGACTGCCTTCTGGGGCTCTAAGATCAATGTTGTCCCTGTCATTGCTTTGGGAGGGGATGGAGATGGACTGGGATGGTGGGGCAGGTGAGACAGGGAGACAGGTGAGGAGGACAGGCCTGTAGGTAAAGAGGGGGGGCCGGGAAAGTCCTTCTTCCCTTTAGCCAATTTTCCAAAAGTGGAGCATTGCCAACCATTTTGGGGGGAAGGCAATACAATAGAACCACAATGCCAAGACCTTTGAGGACAGAGTGAGAACTGAGTGGTGTCTGACTGGGAAACCAGCCCACAGTCTATGAATGGTGGTCTTCTCTCAGGTGGGGTCCTCCCAGGCTAACAGCCGTGGTGTCCCGTCCTTCCTGTCTGGTTACCCAGTTGCCCACATCTGAGTGAGCGGCCTCCCAAGGACCCAATCAATCTAGTCTCACGGTGGGCATCATCCTTGATTCTCCTCTTTCTTTCACACTCTACATCCAGTCCTTCAGAAACTGGAAATTCCTTTTGGCTCCACGGGTAGCTGGATCTCAAGACCACCTCATGTTTCCCTCTCAGGACCATCCGAGTCACCACCCTCTCCAGGGGTTTCCTGTGGGAGCTTCCCGAGGTCTCCCTGCCTCCTACAATGCTTTGTCCCTCGGCAGGTGGACAGGCTTGTACGTGCGCTAGATTCAAGCACGTGGGTCCAGTGGGTGCTTTGTGGGCATTCTTTCTCAAGTGGTGGCTTGCCTTTTCAGCCTCTTAATGAGGTCTTTTGCTGAGTAAAAGTTTTAAATTCTGATGAAATTCAATTATTTTCTTTCATAGATCATACATTTTGAGTTCTGTCTGAGAAGTCTCTGCCTACCTGTAGGTTCCGAAGATGTTAGCCTAGTTTTCCTACAAGCTTCATAGTTTAACACTTACATTTCTGATCCACTTTGAATGTTTTTTTTTTTTCTATTAAATGTGAGGTTTAGATCTAAGTTCATTGTTTTTGGCCAGGGGATATCTGAGTGCCGCAGCACCATGTTTGCAGTCTCTTTCCCCGTTTTTCTTTCTTTGCAGTGCAGGGGCGGAAGGTATGGCCTTGTGCATGCTAGGCAAATGCACTACCATTGAGTTACACCTGCAGCCCCAACACCGTTTGTTAAAGAGACTACTTTCCTGCACTGCAGATTTGATCTTAAAAGCTGATCGTGAATCTCTCCTGCTTAAATCCTTCCAGGGACTTTGTGCACAGGGAGAACAACATCCAAGCAAGCCCACCCTGAGGCTCCTGGCAATCTCATCTCTCCCTGTTCCACTTTGTTCCAGCTACAAAGGTCATTTTGCTCTTTCTGGCACACCCGAAGCTTCCTTGCCTCAGGGCCTCTGCACCTCTGATTTGCTCTGCCTAGGAGTCTCTCCCTGAGAGAGCATGGCTGGTCCCTTCTTATCTACTGAACTCGAGCTCAGGATCAAATGTCCCTCAGAGTCATGAGCACCCTCCCCACTCCTTTCTTTTCTATCACCACATCGTGCAGTTTCCTCCCTGGCACTCACAGCTGGTAGAAGTTAGCCCACTTCTCTGTTTATCAGTCGATCATCATGTCTACCTGACTGAAAGCTACTTGGGGAGTAAGGATATCGACTTGTTGTAAGGACATTGTTGTTGATCGCTGTGGGTAAGAGCTCATGCTCTGAAATCAGGCAGCCTGTATTCAATCCCACTCCGATCCTTACTCTTCACTGTGAGATCTTTGGCAGGCCACTTAACCTTTCTGTGCCTCAGTTTCCTTGTCTGTAAGGCACAGTTGGTGACTTCCCTATACGTTGTGGTAAGGACTAAAGGAATTCATGCACATAAAGCAATAGTTAAACATCTGGCTTAGCTGGGGAGGGCTGTCACTCAGGATAGATGTGAGGGCAGTCACCCCCAAACTGTCGGATGGTAGGACTCTAGACGCTGCCTGCTGCAGTGAGGGATGAGCCCAGCATGGGGATCTGAGCCAACCCACTCCCACCTTCCTCAGACTGGCTCTTGGGCTATCTGCTTATGCTTGGGATTTCCAGGTATGGTGTTTTCAGAACAGCATGTTGCTGATGAATTTGAAACGCACAGATGTAGGGGAAAAGGCTTCACACTTTCCCATAGCAACACCTGGGATCTTCGTTTCACCTTCAGTTGTCATTTTTGAAAAATGGCATCTCTATTTTGGATTTCAGTTTTCCATCTGTGTAATGGGAACTTAGGATAGGTAATCACCAAGGTTCCTTAGATTTGCAATGCTCCATGAGATTGTGATTCTATTATTTTAATCATGAACTCAACTTTCACACCATTTCTAGAGATGCCCTTGGAGGGAACATGGCAGGCATTCTTTTTGAGACCACAGAGTACAAAGGGCTGGATCTGCCTGTGAGTGGCATGTGGCAGACACTAGGCTCAGGGTTACCCTGAAGCATGAAAATAGGGGATGTTATGGTTTGTGTTTAGATGTCATCCCAAAGACTCATGCAATCATGGAGGGGGTGGGCTTTTGAAGGTGGCAGAGTCTATCGTTTGTGATTGGTTTGTTGTCTAGTGCTGGAATTGGCAATGTGAGTGCTGCACCCACCCAGGGGCAGGTAGCCAGCATACAATGTAAGGGAAGAAAAGAGACTTGCTCCCCACTTTTGCCCTTTTGCCCTTTTGCTCTTGTCGCTTGTGGCCACCATGAATGGTTACCCCTCAGTGACACCACCCTGCCTTGGAGACAGCTGAGTGTGGACCTCCACAAACTGCAAGCTAAATAAACCTTTCCTTCCTTCATTTTAGGTATCATGTATTTTTTCCCAGCAATGAGAGAAAAGTAACCAAGACAGGGGACTTAGATTCTGTGGGGTTGGGGGTCATTAGAGTATGGGGAAGCACCCTAGGTGCTGTGAAGTTCGGGGCCCTGGAATCAGCCCCACTTCTACCCCTTACTAGGTGACAGACCTTGGGCCAGATACCTAATCTCAAACCCCTGTTTCTTCACCTGTGAAATTAATGTTTCCATGGGCTCAATGTGGGCATTCAAGGGGATAATGTATGCATAGTTTCAGTAGTGCATGGCACATATCCAGAAATACAGATTCTCAGACTTATCAAACTAGAGTCTGTAGGGGAAGATTCTGGGAAATCGTTTTAAGGATAATCCCCCTACCCTCCTTCCTCAAGTGATTGTACTGATGAACCAAGCTTAAGAAATACTAGTGCACCTCACAGATACTGTCTTTTCCACCTTCTCAGACAGCGTTGTTCCATTGAAATATACTCTGAGACACATATGCAATTTAATTTTTTAAGAAGCCACATAAAAACAAGAAAAGGGAATAAAAGGATGAAGTGAATTTTCACAGTATATTTATTGAATTCGATACATCATTTTGAGAAAATTATAATTTCAACAGGTAATCAATATCAAAACATTGCTAATGAGATATTTTACATTCTTTCTTTCATACTTAGTCTTCAAAATGTGGTGTGTAATTTATACCTACAACTTAATTTACCTGAACTGAATCTCAAGTGCTCAAAAGTCACAAGCAGTCTGTAGCTACTGCTTTGGACAATGCAGGTAGAGAGGTTGCCGGAGACTGAGGGACAAGTTTACAGCCCTAGTGCAGAAAATTGTGCAGGACCTTAATGCTTGCCTTTTGAGGAACACTTTTACCCAGACTCTTTTGACTTTTTCTCTACTAATTTTTTTCTTCTCTGGAATGAGGCAGTACATGTTAAAGCAGGAAATATATATATATATATCCTGCTGTATAGTTCAGGCTGGTGTTGAACTCACTAGCCTGGGCTGGCCTCGAACTCATGGCAATCCTCTTACCTCAGCCTCCTGAATGCTGAGTTTATAGGCATGCACCACCACACTTGGCACATGACTGGAGTCTTTAAAGGAAAAGAGATTAGATTAAGGTTAGAGTCAGACAAAGAGAGAACACCTGAAGATGGAGGGAAGAGCTGACCATTAGGAGAATCAACAGTAGCACCTTGATCTTGGACTTCTAGGCTCCAGAACTTCTGTAATTAAAGCCACCTAGTCTGTGGCACTTTGTTAGGGAAGCTAGAGCACACCAATACCATATACAATCTCATTTTAATTTTTGCAATACCTATGCAATATAAATATTTCAACCCCTTTTATAGATGAAAAAACTGAGGCACAGAGAGAGTAAATAATCTTCCAAAATCACAATGGGAATACAGTTTTCTCACCTTTGAGATTTAAATTCAAGTCCACCTTTACCATACTGCAGAGCCAAAGCCCTTGCCCCTAACCACTAACACATCTACATCTACAGCCCTTTCCTATACTAATTCTTTTTTAACAGCATTAATTCGTGAGCTACAGACATTGGTTCTAACCCTATGTGATTTTAGAAGTATTATTTTAGGCCTCAATAATTCGTGATTATAAAATGAATTAGTGCAATGGATTGACTACCAAAAGCCCTTTCAAATTAGTTTTCTATGAGAAATTCCAAGTTTTATGTGCTGGAGGGTATGGTAGATCCAATAGAGCTCGGTAGGCCCTCAGGATGTGCATTTGAACCCATACACAGGGCTTCTTGAATTGAAATCTGCACTTGCTGCTTTGGGGACAAGGACATGTTTACTGAAATTTCTAGGTGCTTTGATAAGGCCAGCAAGGTTTTACTTTCTCAATGTAGAAACTGAGTCTCAAGGAGAGGATAAGGAGTTTGATGGTATCACAGAGTTGAAACTAAGAGAGGAACCTGAGCTTGGACATAAGGCTTCGTGCCCTCTCATCCCTACACCACCTTGACCATGTGGGTGTAGATGAGGCAGAAGACCAGGTTGGAAAAATGGACCCATTAGCAGGTGCAGGAGCCATCCACGTGACTACAGTATGGAAGGTGATACCTGAATTACCTTTTCTTGGAATGGGTAGAAGCCCAGAATACTGGATGGTTTCTTAGACCTTTCCTCTCTGAGACTTGCAAATGGAACTGGCCTTGTGCTCCACTTTCAAGTTAAGGTTCCCTGGCCTCTAGATGTCCAGAACTAGTAAAATGATAAAAAAGTAAAGATGGCACAGGGGACTAACTTTTTATTTTGTTCTTTAAAAAGTTGCCATCTGTTATCACCATGAATTCACAAAAAGACATTTTTAATGCATTCCTAATTAAAAATAGTTTAGCCTAATAATAAAACTGGTCCATTAAATTTATTTTTATGAAAATTCACTACTCTTTCCTTGTTTTTCCCTGGTTGCTGCAGTCAAAGTAAATCCTCATCACCGTCAGTGGTTCACGGGGCTCCTGGCCCCGGGCCACACTGCCATGTGTCCTCAATTCTGAGTCATGTGGTCATGGTGGGAGTGAAAGTTCGAGGAGGCTAGAGAAGGCCTAAGCCTCTTGGATACTGAAAGTCACCCTCAGACCCAACAGAAACTCGGGTCACAATGCATACGGGTTATGTTGCATTAGTAAGAAGTGAAAATTGTTGTGTAGAGGCAAAGGTGAAGAGCTAGTTTTCCTTGACTCCAGCACATGCATTCGTACTGTGGTATAAACTAATTTAGCAAAGAGCAGCTGATTAGACATTCTTGAGAAGTGAAACCTCTTGGATGGAGAAGACTGATTTGCAGACAGTGTTCTCATTGCATCCCAATGATGGGTGATTCTGAGTGCTCATGAGGAGCTCAGCAGCTCAGGAGCAAGGGCCTGGTACAGCTTACAAAGGGTAGGTCTCTCTTTGAACATTTGCTGTCTCCCACTGCAGCATCATTTCCAAAGTCATCTGTATGAAGGATGAGCTATATTTCTCGAGGTCCCAGAGGCCCCAGGAAGATTATCACCTTCTGCTGAGCACAGCTCCACACCCCCATCCCCAGACTGCTGAAGAAGCTGAGTCACCTGGGCCCAGTCCTGGGCTGGCACCACTAGCAGGAAGGAAGATGGAATTTTAGAGTCCTCTCCAGAGCATAGCTGACAGGAGAAAATCCAGACGTAAAGAACAGGCTACAAAAGGATTCTATATGCCTACTGACTCTCAGGAAAAGAGGAGGAGCTGAGACACTTTTGAGTCTCTAGAAGGCACTGTGTTCCATGATAGGTACTGGAATCAAAGGTAAACGGGACAAAATAATGTGCCCCCACGGCGGGGGGTGGAGTGGTGTGGTGAAGGTGTCTTTGCTGTAGCAGAAGTTTGTGACAGTACAAGAGGAGCTCCGCTGGGCATCATGGGAGAGGTGACATTTAATAATGGCTGACATTTACTGAGCCTTACTGTGGCCCAGGCACCCTGATAAGTGCTGATTGAAACACTGTTTTGCTTAACTCTCTCTACAGCGTACTATTATCGCCTCTTTATAGCTATGGAGAGAGCGTTTGTGTGAGATTTAGCATGGGATTATGGTCCTACACTATGCACCTATACAGACATGCAGCACATGGGGCATTTCAGAAGTATGTGGGGACTCCTCACTTGCAATGGGCTGGTTCCCTCTAAGACCCTGGAAAGCCTTGGTATGAGGTCTTACATTTTGGTAAAATCTGAAAAGTGTTTTAGATGGTCTCAGCTTCTTCCTTATCCCCCAATTCTGTTGACAAAATCAACCTAACTCTAATGATTTCAATTTGCTCCTTCTTTAAGACAAACTAGCTTTTGAACTAAGATCTCTTAGTTCAGAAGATCTGGCCACCACCAGTTGGACATGATGAAACAATGAACCAGCTGGAGGAACTGAGTACCTTCCTTAGTCACTCCTATCTTCTCCTCTCCTCTCTTGGGGAGGGCTCCCCTACAGCAGGATCTTCATGCAGGCTCACCCTCACCCTTGCCAAGTGGGATGCAGAGAAGGCTGGAGCTTCCATGTCCTTGCTGTCAGCCCTGGGCCAACAAAGGTAGATTAAACCCTTCTGTGTACACATCAGGGTGTGGGAACCCAGTTTACACTCTGGCGGGAGGTGCTCAGGTCCTTGCACACAAGAGAACTGAGCCCAGAAAAGAGAGTGGAAACCAGTCTGAAAGGCCAAGGAAGACCTCCTGGAATAAATGACACCTGAGGTGAGGTCCTGCAGGCTGAGGAAGCACTGCCTAGGCGAGGAAGGCAGCCACTGTGCATCATGCTCACACCTTCTCCCAGTTATTCAATCAAACATGAATCCAGGTGCTGCTGGGAAAGGAACTGAGGAAGCAATTAAATGCCCTAACCAGCTGATTATAAATGAAACAACATAGGATGGTGGATCTGACCTAATCACGCAAATGCTTCGCCCAGAGTTTCCAAACAGCCACTGGTTCTGCTTTCTTCCCATCATGCCTTCCTCTCTTCCTTCATGGCTGCTCCCTGTGGTGATGAACTCCAGCTTGTTCCGGCTCCTCATAAACTTTGCTTCCTCACGACCTACTCTACACACTCTGGATTTAGGTAGACAGTTGTTACAGTGGCAAGCTGATTTACTATAATAAATCCATATATGTGTATCAGATATATAATAAATCTTTCTATCTGTCATCTATTATCTACCTATCAATTTTCTACTGGTTCTGTTTCTCTGATCAAGCTCTGACTAATAAAGATGATAATGATGGCGATAATGCTGGTATAATATCAGGAACCCACAGCGATAAAGTATTTATCATGTACCAGACATGGTGCTTACCGCATTTCAGTTGTTGTTCTCACTTATTCTGCTCAGTGACTTCACAAGGTTGAGGACACTGTTATTATCCTTTATTAAATATAGGGAAACTGAGGCACAACGAGGCTAAGCAACTTGTCATGTAATCAGCTTTAGGGTCCAGGTGTGTCACTCATATCCGCTGGACCTGTGCCTTACCTAGGCCAGCAGGCAGCATAAGCAGAGAGAAGCTCTGAGAAGGAACATAAGCAAGTCTGGTCATTTGAATGCTTAACATGGTGAGTGATGACTAAGGGGTTGAGATGGGCGATGACATAGGGATTGAGGACAGAATCACAGCCACTGTATGTACCAATCGGCTCTGTCATCCTATATAAAGTAGATGGGCAAGAATCTCTGGAGCTAGAACTGAGAGCAAAGCATGAAGATGTGAGAGGGGGAAGACCCCCCCCCCAAGAGCTGCTAGTCTGTCTTCCCTGGGACATTTACGTAAGGGCAAGACTGTTCAGAGCTGTGGAGAAGCGGCCACCTGGGAATAGGCTGCTACCGTGGTCTTTTCATATGGCAAACTTCTTTCGGAAGCAGAATCCTCGCCATGGCCCCGCATTCTGCGAAGAAGGACGCATGGAGAGCTAATCATATCAGGAACCAGGCAGCCTCAAATGGGGTTTCCGCAAGATCTTCCCTCTGAAGGATTCAGCAGAGTAAGAGAGTGTGTAAAATTTGAGGAGGAGACACGTTTGATGCTTTAACTTTTAACACTTTACCAGCAAAAAGTAGTGATTCTCTCAATCTTGTGTATAACAACACAGTTACCCCAAGGTTATGGAGGTGTCTTTGTACTTCAGCTCAAGATCTGTTGCTAATGGTGATGATAGCAAAGAAAGAATCCTAGTACTCATGCATAAGATTATACTATTAATAATGGCAATGATACCTGCAATAATCACCCTTTACTATTTTTCTTTCTTAATCACATTTTTTATGTAATTACCATCCTTTATATCTTTTCAATGCTTTAGAGTATATAAATGGTTTCATGTGTATTTAAACATTTAAAAGAACACGCTGCTACAATTATTTCCACTTCACAAATGAAGAACTGAGGGTCATTAAGGGATGGCTCTCAGAGTAATGGTGGGGCTGGTCTTGTTCAGATTAATTTGACCTCATTCTCCATTGCGCCATACTGCCCTCTGCCTCCAAGTTCTGGACATTTGTCCCTGGGCAAGGATGGCATTCTCCATCCCCTCCACTCCTTGCTTACATTTGCTTTGTTCCAGAACATGGAGTTATTTCTCCTCGGTGGGTAGAGAGAAGGAGGTGGGGAGCAGCTGGCAAACTGGTCGCCTTGCAGGTTGACCACTGATTGTGAGTTTGCACCATGATGGTCAAAATATGGTGATTAATTACACCCCACCCAAAAGCGGGAACTTGTGAGCTGTGAGTCAGAGAAAATATTTTGAAGTCAACACTTGAAAAAAGTCATGACTGCTGTTCTGAATTTGTAGATATCTTGGGTGCCTTTGTCATACCTTTTATTTTTCATTTAGAGATAAGAAAATACTTGTCTTTGGAAATCAGTGTGGCTTAGGAAGCACTCATGCCACGGGTAGGATTTGAGCTCTGAAGATGCAGTGGGTTGTGTTGTTAGTGTATGCCACACACTGAGGCCCAGGTAATCCCTTAGGAGCTTCTGCAGAATGTGGTGCATGGGCTCAAGAACTTGACTCCCATATCCTTCTTTCTCCAGCTGTGTGGCCTTTGGCAAATTCATTTCCATGCACCTGTTCTTTGCATCTGTAAAATGAGATCGATATGAAGCAGTCTCATAGGTGAGATAGTGTATACCCATTAACTGCCCAGAATAGATCCTTGACTAGAGACAATGTTTTCATACTACCAGTAGCCTTTGATGCAATTAACAAAATGCTTTTTGAATAGTACATGTTCTTTTGCTATGTGTAGAAATGATGAATGAAAAATGAGAAGAGTCTATAATTGAAATGTGGACATTGTTACCCTGACACTGACCCTAAAGTCACTCTAGCCTATTATATATATATTTTTTGCAGGGTAAGACACATCTATAGTAATTCGTAGGTTTTCTAATATAACAAGCCTGAACATATACTCTTAGTTTGCAGGAGTAAAGATGACAAATACTTGCAAAGCACTTTTTAAAACTTTTCACCAACATTATTTCATTTTATTTCCACAGTAATGCAATGAATTTCTGATGCTATTACTGTGACAGCTGGTGGTCTGTTACCTTCTTGCATTCACTGGGCATCTGCTGTGGGCCAGCATCTGCAGCAACTGCTTTGTGGCCTTTATCCCTGGTGAATCCCCATGGTGCAGTCTATCAACAGTGGTGTACATAGGAGAAAACCAGAAATGACAGGGTAAAATGTACTCCCCCCAAAGTCACATAACTAATAAGTAGTGGAGCCAAGGCTCAAATCTAGGCCAGACTAATAACAAAACTCCTGTCATAGTACAAATGTTTTAACTTATTATATAAATGATGAAACACACTAAGAGAAGCATAGGACTTGCTCCCAATCTCCCAGTGTAGCGAGTTGAATCAGGACATGTTTTTTTATTCCAAATTCTGAGCCGCTTCTACCAGATGACTGTCTCCTGCTACTGTAATGGTGAAAAATGAAGACATGTTCGTATGGGCTTTATTCACATCTATCTGCCAGGCTCATGCTAAGAATCTAATAGATATAATAATAGACTTCATCATTTGATCTGCCCTCAACAATGGCATATGTGTTTATGAAAACATGCTCCAAAATGTGAATGGGAATTATTTCAAGGTTACATAGGGGGATTTCAGATAATGATGAAGATGATAATTTTCTTCCTCCTAATTTTACATGTTGTTTGTGCTACGGTTTAATTTTAGAAAGTCCCCCCAAAGCCTCATAGGTTTAGCGGTGGGGTTTTTGGAGGGTGATTTGATCATGGGCTGCTATACTCATCAGTGGGTTAATCCACTGATGGGTTTATAGCTGAAAGTGTTGTTAGGAGGTAGGTCCTGGTCAGAAGGGGTTGTAATCCGGAAGAATAGACCGCCTTCCTAGCTCCTTCCTTTGCTGTTTCCTGATGACCATTATGTGAACAGATTTCCTCCACCAGGCACCTCCACCATGCCCTTTCTGCCTTGGAGCCAGATGACCATGAATTGAATCCTCTAAAATCTGTGAACCAAGATAAACCTCTCCTCCTTAAACATGTGGGTGTTGAGTATTGTGCCTCAGCAATGAGAAAGTGACAAGAGAGTTTGTTTTTTTAGAACAAAGAAAATGTAGAAGTATCAACCATAAGGGCCGGGGATTTAGCTCAGTGGCGTAAGTGCCTGCCTGGCAAGAGGGAGGTCATGAGTTTGATCCCTGGTGCTGCAAATAAATAAATAAATAAATAAATAAATAAATAAATAAATGTATCAACCATAGCTATCTTTTCTTGGAAGTGTATTTACCCTTAATGCTCCAGGTGAGGAAATGGAGGTCGGAAGAAGTCAGTGAATATACTGTTCAAGTTGACTTGCAGAGCTCCGGCTAGTCCATTCCACTGGGGTACCTCCTGGGAGTGCCAATTTTCCCAGGGCAGGAGTGCCATGCTCAGGGTAATTTTATAATCTCTTCCATGACAAGGAGCATGGCTTCTTGGACCCTAAATTAATACCTAGATCCCTATGACAGTAGAGTCTTGAGCTTTCTCCCAGCAAGAACAAGTTCAGAAGATCATAGCGTGCTTTGCCAGATGCTGGGTTAGAGCCAGTTGGGTGCATTGTGTATTCTGAAAGCCCCTTAGGGTGTAAGAGCCCAGGGTGACCTCACAATATTTGTCAGTCATTCCCTGGGAGGTTGCTGCTCAGATGTGCTGGGGGCCCAGTGGTGAGTGGGTGTGCACACGATGTATGGAGTGTGTTCAGGGCGATACATACCCCATTTTAAACAATGTGCATCAGGGTGTAGAGCCACAAGTATGTAACAACCTTTCAGACAGGCATCTGTTTGGAAAATTTGACATCATGTCTTAAATGCAAAAGTTTGGAAAATGCTAATTTAGGGGACTCCATAGAAAGTTCACGATGAAAAATGACATCTCCTAAACAATATTGGGTGTGACCTTAGAGACCATTAAATTCCAGCCAAGTCCTTAGAGACCTTCAGCAACAGAAACAGCCAGATCCATAGGTGGAGAATATTCATTAAACATAAAAATTGGAATTTGCAGACTTTTCTGATCCAGGCCACAAAGACCAGGAGCAGGTTTGGTGGGGAAAACATCAGGGTTTGGCGCCTGATTTTAGCCTTAGCTCTGTCTCTGCTGAGCTGTGTGTCTTCAAATAAGCCCCTTCAGATCTTTGAGTTCCTCATCTGTAAGATAAGGAAATGAACCAGATCATTGGAAAGACCCATGAGTAGGCGAGAATTCAGTTCAATTCCACCAGCATTTACGGGGCATCCGCCTGTATCTCATGCTGTAGTATGGTAACAGGAAGCGTCTAGAGATGGTAAAGGTTTGAGTGCATAATACTACAGTATACATTACAGAGGAAGCATGAAGACCCTCTGGAGTGATGCCTTTGCACTGCCCAGATGTCTCCTTAGGTCTCAGGGCGGGCACTCATTTCCCTATTAAAGCCTCACCTAATGTTACCAGTCCTACATAATGCTGAAATCCAAAGACCCAGCCCTTCTCTTTGATTAGGAGCATCTTCAGAGGGCTTCTTCAACTCCAGAGCTCCTCATGGAACAGCTGTGACTAACTGCATTGTAGTCATGTTCTCTCTCTGCCCTAATGCTTGCCTTGCTCTTTCAGAGGTACTTCTCCCAAGAGCACTCCTCTGAAAGCCACCTGCATGCAAAGCTCTCTTAGAGTCTGTTTTCTGGGGGCGACTCACACATTCACCTGAAATCTCAAGGCCTTCCCATGGTTGGTTGGGTGTAGTTTTGCGCAAAAATCTCAATGACCATAAGGGGACTTTCCATCCAGTACAGGTGTCACCATGGCAGTGGCTTTGCCTGCTCTGGTCAAGAAAATCAGGAATGTGTCAAAGAACAGACTCTCTCTTCTTCCTTTTAAACCATCAATGTGTTTAGTTCCTATTCTGGGAAAATTCTAGTCAAGTCCAAGCTTCTGGCTCCCTCAGAAACATTATGTATTCACTGGAGTGCCACAGAGTAAGATTGCACAATGCCAACACGTGTGACTTAGATACTAAGTCCTATATTTGCTGATGTCAGTCCTTGGAAATGTCCCTTGGACATATCTCAGAATTCTTTGTTTATTGACCAAATAAGATTAATCTTTAACTTGCAGGAAAATTTTAGAATTAGATATAATGTTGTATGCTTAATAACAGCTTGAGATTCACAGCTGGTTACTTTTACTACTAATAGTAATATCGAAATAATTCCAATAGCACAAGGAAAATTAACATTTGTTGGGCTAAAGTAAGACTGAATGTTGACTCTATGTGATTGTCAATGCAGACACACATATGTTCCTAAGTACTCTGTCTAATGCTGGAAAAGAATTGCTGCTAGATACATTAATGCCTTTTCCCTTTAATTATTGGCTTTACCTGTAGTCTAGGCAATGCTTACATTGAACTGTAAGTATGGAAAAGAGGGAAAAAGGTGTCTGAGACATACAGGGAAAACAGGGCCAGCAGGTGATTAGGAACTGGAAACCTTGTGTTCCAGACTGGGCTCAGTCATGCACTAGAGTGTGATCTTTTAATCTCCTGAGCCTCAGTTTCATCATCCACTTACTGGTTCATTCAATTGACATTGATTATTCACAGATGACTCATACGATGCCTTCCTTATGCAAGAACAAAGCAGCGTGTGAGCCAGAAGCCAACCAAGTGGAAGGGCTGCAGCAGTGGGTGCGTGTTCTGGGGCATGCAGATGCAGGGAGAGCCATTTCCCTCTTCCTTAGGGCTGTTGCTTCCACCCACACCTGACCCAGCATCCAGCACAGCAAAGGCTCAAGCAACAATAAATGAGAAATTGAGTTGCATAGTTTAGGAAAAGTTTTAGAGCAGAGGTAATATTTGAGATGGGTCTTAAGACTAAGAAGAGGCTAGGAAGAGATAAGAAGGGGTCCTCCAGGCAGAAGTAAGAGCAAATGCAAAGGCATGGAGCTCTGGGGAGATTTTTTGGAGCATGTGAGGAAAGCATCTGGCATCACTAGCACATGAGCCCAGGGAGAGGTGAAACCCTTGGAGCTGCCGTCATGAGAGCAAAAAGAAACAGCAACGCAAAACTGCTTAGGGGAACAGGTTTGGCAGCATTATTACATCTTGCTACCTTGGTGTATATATATTATAGATTTCCCTTATCCTTGTTGCTGTCATGAGTTTAGATTTATGTCTCATTTTGTTGGCCTGTGATTGATCATTAGTAAACAAAGATGCCTATTGATGTGAAGCTTGGCTCGGTGTACAGCATTATTGATAGATTCATTCATTCATTCAACAGATATTTTATTCTTATAAATGCTAATTGCTGTTCAGAGTGCTCAACCAAGGTAATTTGCTGATGCATGAGTTTGTGCTTCCTTGGTTCTATTTGCTTGCAGACAAGGCTGGTTTGGGGACTGAAACTTGGGTGAATCTTTTGCCTGCACATCTGTTCTTTGGGACACTTCTTGGTATGCACAGCAGGGACAGAGCTTATTCTTTGGGACACTTCTTGGTATGCACAGCAGGGACAGAGCTTATAGTTTCAGTGTTTCATTCTGCAATTCCTCCTTCCTCTTCTCACTCTTGTAAGGGTGGCCCCTCACCCAGGGCTGGAGAGTTGGGGCACAAAGGCTGGGGAGAGACAAGGGGAGAGGGGAAAGTCACAGTGTGCAAAGGAAAAGGAGAGGCAGCATATGGGGAGAGGTGACAGCAGAAGGTGTCAGCCAAGAAGAGGGAGGCAGGCCTCTGAGGAGCAGACTGGTGACAGTGTGGAAGGGAAGTTACAGGTTTCACCAACACAGGAAGGAAGAAAATGAAGTGGGAAAAGGAGGAGAGAGACAACAGGATTAGAGAGATGAGGAGTTGGAGGGGAAGAACTGAGCATTGGAACAAAAACTGAAGAGAAGAGGAAAGTTGGGGCGGGAGAAGGGATCCAGAAGGGGAGGAAGTGTTCATGCAGAACTCTTGGGCTCAGTGCATACTGCAGACTAGCAGGGAAGGAGGAGGATTGGCTGTTCTGGCTTGCCAACTTGCACACACTAATGAAAGTTAGGAGGTGTCCTGTGTCAAAATATTCAGTGGTGATGCATAAATTAGCAGGGATCAATTTGTGTTTAAGAAATCTGGATAGAGCACCCCAAAGCACAAATCAAAGCCATCAAGCGAATGAGACTGTTCATTCAATTAACACAAATTCAGCACCTGGCTCTAGAGTGTGGCATCGTTCAGGGGCAGAACCTGGAAGGGGGTGCCTCCGGGCTTGTTAGCTTATTCACTTGTCTGTCTGTGTGTTTCGTGGCGGTGGAGGAAGTCATCCTCGGGAATGTGCTGTTGGCTCTGTTTAAAGGTCATCACATCCGTGGGTTTTCAACAAGGTCGAGGCATTTAACGTGCAATAAGCTCTTCCCCTGGCTCAATTTAGATAGCATTTCCACCACCTGATGCAAAGCAATGATGGCTCTTTAGAAATGGACCAGGGAAGCCAGGCCACTAGCTCTTTCTGCTATTTGCAGTGTGGAAAGCCAACTTTGAGCTGAGGACACTGACCCTGATGTAACTGAGGGCCTTGGAGATATCACTGGACTGGCCCCTGAGCAGACTCATCACAGCAGGCAGCAGCTGGAGTCAAGGTCTCTTGGATGGAACTCAGTATTTCTGTGACCCTGGAGTTGCTTCCTTTCTTATACCCAGAAGTCACAGTGGCCAGAGTTCTGACCCGATCAACCTATCTAATAAACACTTTGAACTTTACTTAGTTCTTTTTGCTTTCTTTGTAGATTGGATTTACTCCCTATGTCACAGGCCTAGGTTAGAACCCTTACTTAACTCAGACATACATGTCTTCATACATGTCTGATTCCCTCCCTCCCTCCTCCCCCACTTCCTAAATGTTAATCCAAGAGGTAACCTTGTACCTCTGCTCTGGCGTGAATGAAAACCAATGTCTGCCAGTACCATGGTTGCATTCATAGTCACTTATGACTACCATGTACGACTGTATACTTTGAGCAGCAGATAACCCAAAAGGATATGCTTTACCTAGGATCCAACGTGAACAGTGCTCCTAGGGCTTGACAGGACATAACCTGCATGGCTGATCACACACAGCAGCCTATCCAGGTCCACACAAACACTTGATGCTATGATGCTATGGTTGGCACCAAACAGGACATTGAGCCAACAACTTTGGTCTAAAATTGACTCTCATCAGAGGTTTCACAATGACCAGCAATGTCTGTTCTCTCCACTCAACTACCCTATGACCTGTCTTTTCCTTCTGATAGCAGCTGGTCCCCCACGCTGTGTAGCAGGCTTGACCTGGGCTGCATCTGCATTTCAACACTTGAGTATTTCTTCTTGGCCATAATCACTCCCTGACCAGATTCTCCTGGGCTTCTGGGCTGCAGCACTCTGTTAACATTGCCTTTCTGCTGCCCAAGCCCTGACAGGCTCACATCAGAATGTACCATCCTTCTTTGCAGGTTGGGAATTGCATGATATAAGATCCTGTCCACACAGCATCTATCACACCTCAAAGAAGGGTTGAGTTAGCTTTGGAACAAAGTTTTGTCTGATTCCGGAGCTTCTGGCCTTTTCTCCTTGCATCACTGCCTGCCTTGGTGTGTACAGATCCCCTAAGCTCATTTTGGGAGGAGACACTGATTCCCTGCAGAAGAGATAGGAAACATCTCCTTCATCTGCCTTATCCACTGACACAGGGGCAGATCCCTTGGGAGAGCCATTTCTTCAACTTCCCTGACAATATGAATCATCAAGGGTTGGTTGGTAAACAGGTGAATTCTAGGGATCACTGCACCCACAGTACTAGAATTCCTAGGAGAAGAATCAAGGAAAATGGTGTACTGTATTTAAAAGACATCACGGGAGATTACTATTATCGTAAGAAGCCAGGAAACTTTGAGGAAAGCATAATAACTGACCTCAAACTAATAAAAATTTTATCTTAATAACACTTTCTCGGAGTAATTATTATTCCCACTATATGGATGAGGGAAGGGAAGCACAGAGAAGTTAAGAAACTTTCTTAAGACTAAACAGCTGAGTCTTATCCCAGAGCCTGTTTCTAACTACCATGCTGTGCTACCTCTCGAGCAGAGAACGTGTTCTTTTAAATTCATGTGCAGGAAAAATGAGCTGTGACTTAAAGTGGTGAGATTAAAAGCACTTGAGAAATGGAGTTCACTAACCATGGCTTAGAATTTCACATCTCCAGAAAGCTTTGGTATTCATCAAATTGTGGCCCAAAGGACTGCACTTGAAGCTGGTATCATTCATTCATTCCTCTGGTGGAGGAACGAGTCAGTGACAGATATCCTTGGGAAAAAGGAAGAGAGAAAAGCAGGGTTCATCACACAGTGGCAAGAGGGAGAGCTGGCCATCAAGTGAGAAAATGTGCAACATTTTGCAAGGGAAGCTGCAGGGACTAATGGATCGTCTGGTTCTTTATCTTTATCTCACAAACTCTACCTGCACAACTTTGCTCTCTGCTGCTCCCGCTCCTAAATACCCTGCTTGATTTCTGATCTAACATGACCTGTCTTTCCTCCAGATGGCTGTGTTGATACTTACGTTTTAACTATTATTTCCCATACTTTTATCAATGTTTTGTTCCTCCTCCTGCATACTCAACAGACTGTTAATGCCTTCAGGATTGAGACAAAGTCAAATCTGTGTGTCTCCCATTGTACTCGGATCATTTTTTGTCCTCTAACAGTGCTTGGATAAATAGTTGCTGGGACACTTTGATGCTTCACAGACTTCATGGTCCTTATAGATTGCTGGACAGCAGTGCTTCTCAAACTCAAACATTCCAAAGAGTAGCTGAGAAATGGGGATGCAATGCAGATCCTGGCTCAGTACGTCTGGAGGTGGTTGGAGTGGTTGCGCTCCTAAGAATGCTGATGCTGTTGGCCCAGGATCAGGCTTTGAGTAGCAAGGGTTTAGATCATCACCTCCCTGTTATTCCATGTGCTACCTCTTGCTGATCTGACATTTCAAAAGCAGTGAGTTGACTGCTGGGCTTATGCTTCCCCAGATGCTCTCTTCTCTGCTTGAACTCAGCCAGATTACTTAGGTCAACATTCTTATGTGCACTTCACACCAATTACATAAGTCACTAACTGTGACTCATCTGAGTCCAGTTCAGTTCAACACTATTCATTGCAAGTGGATGAATTCTTGGTTTGCTTCATGTGTTTACCCATTTATATTATGACAGTGTCTCCACTACCAGCCGCAGACATATGATGTGTGATTAAAAACTGTGGCAAATGTTTAAAGTAAAAAAATTACAATAAAAGACACATTGGCATGATTAGCCCTCAAAATATTCTCTCTCACTTCAAACGTACTTATCTCATCCTTCTTACCATTTTTATGAAGCAGTTCTGGAAGTCCTCTTTTGCAAGTGCTTCTAATTGCACTGTTGGGGCTGCCTCAATGTCATGAATTGATTCAAAACACTTACCTTTGATGGTCATTTTGACTTTGGGGAAGAGTGAGAAGTCATAGTACCAGATCCAGTGAATAAGGTGGATGAGAACATATAATGTTTTCACAAGCCCAAATTTTTCTTGGATGGTAGCATTCACCCCTTATAAAGACACTTATGAAAGGAATTCCAGAACTGCTTCAGAAAATGGCAAGAACAAGGGCATAAGTGTATTTGAACCAAGGGAAAGTATTTAGAGGGAGACTAATTGCAATGTTTTTTTACTGCAACAAACATTTTTTAAATTTCAGTCATGCCTCATCTTTATGCCCCTTGAATATTTACTCTCCCACCAACATACCAAATGTACGATAAAATTATTAAATACAAATGTTTCCATTGAATATTTTTACACATACTCTACCTGTTTGGGTTGAAAGTAGTCCCCATCCTGCCAAGCTGAGTGGTTGCCTTCCTGTCCTGCTAATCGATTTGGGCAGCCTTAGCTTGTTCTTCTCCTGCTCCTCCTTTAACAATTCTCTAATGCTGATGCCACCACTATACATAGATGATAAATTGGGAAAGTTCTAACTAGGTTAATCAAATGCTTGTGTCCATTAAAATACTGGAGAGGCTGGTTCTGATGGAGAATGTCAAGATGGTATCTGTGCCTGTTGTTCTTTATCTCAGATTCTAAGAGCAAGTTTGTATACCATCATTTTTGCTCTCTGTCTGCAGAACTACATTACCTACTCTTTCAAGTCAAAAATGGGGAATCTGCAGGGCATCTGTCCAGGTACCAAACCGTTACTATGAAACTATATGTTCCCTCTTCTTAGACCTTCCTTGTGATGGAGAAAACACTGGCCTGGGAGTTCTATATGATCCCATCCTCATCGAAAGTTCAATTCTGAACTTTCTAGCCCAGTACGTCACACAAAAATTTGAAATGTGCCAGATCAATCAATCAATCAATCAAGCAGTCAATCAACAAACAAATCAATCTCTATGCACATGGTAAAAATATTTGATTTCATAAAAATCAAGATAGTGGAAATACAGCCTTGGCAAACATTTGCTCAAAGAAGAAAGTTTAAAAAGGAAGACAACACAAAACTTTGATGGCGAGGTCCCTGGTGGTCAAAGCATAAAGGGCAGTCAAGTCAATTGCATGGTTAGCATTGGAAAACACTATCTTTTCTGAGTTAATAGCTCTTTTCTTGGTACTTAGCTCTGAAAGCAACTTCTCCATGAATGTTCTTAGTGGGGATGTGGTATAGGGTAGCAAACAATATCCTTCATATCCATGCAAGACTTGCAGTATCATTTTGTAAGATACTTCCTTTAATGCAAATTGATAGCAAATTGTTTAAGGGCAGTTGAAATCAAACAAATTCTCAACTCTGGGTGAGAGGAGAAGAGAGTATACTAGAACTTCTAAGATTTCATGTACATCTTGACAAAATACTAAATAAACTGCAATTATAATTGATAAATTAAAAGAACCTATTTTCATCATAAAACAAGTTACATAAAGTGAAATCCAATAAAATCAGCATAGGCAATGAAATGTGATCAAAGTAAGTATCTTTTTTTGCTTTGTTCTGATTTGTTTAAAGTACAAAGAAAACATGGTCACATAAGATTGGCTGTGTCAATGACGCAGAGGAGTTGGTTAACATTGTGTCCAGATCTCATAATCACCCAGTAGACAGCTTTTCATCCATTATTATCCAAAATTGTCATTGTCCAATATTACAGCTTCTAGCCACATATGACTATTTTTATTTAAACTTGACTAAGTCAATAAAATTTAAAATGTAACCCCACATTTGCATGCCACAGGTGGTTGGTGGTTACTGTGTTGGACAGTACAGACATAGAACTTCTTACCAAACTTTCCATCACTGCAGAGAGTGTTCTTGGAAGGAACTGGTCTAGAAGGATGCTCTTAGGGTATATTTGGAAATGGTTGGACAACTGAGAGCTGGTGATGTGTTCAATGGTAGTGTGCTTGCGTAGCCTATGCGAAGTCATTGGTTCAAAAAATTGGACAACTGATAGTTCTTTGGAGAGAGTTTGGAGGACAGGTGTTTTGCTTTGCTGAGCAATTCAGATCCATATATTTTAAGAACAAAGTAAATAGTGCCATTCGAGACATTGCAGAGGCTGACCTTCCAAACTGACCCCTCATACTCACATGGAAGGTAGACCAAGGAAGGATTCCTCTCTAGTCAGTATGAGAAATTTCCCTTGACAATAGACCTGAGCTTGCTCTAACAAAGAGAGTACATAAAATGCCATCTCTATTTTCTCTAAATTATTTCCCAAGATTTATTCTTTTCCTGAAGTTTGAATAGTAACTGCCTCAGTCAAGGGAATCTTCTAAAGATAGGAAGAATACACACAATAATTAAGTGAAAACCTAACTCTTGTCTGCTACTGGCTTAAAGGCCAAGGACATACATTAAAAACATGCATTTGTGGTCATTGCTCCAGGCAGCCTCCCTTCTTGACACACTCTTCTACTGGGACCAGGAATGAAGGGCAATTTCACAATGAATCTTCAGCCCTTTGAAGAAACTCTAGCAATTAACTAGAGCCACATTAACTGCCTTTTATTTCTTTCTTGATTTTGTTCTTAGATATTCATAACCACAGTAAAAGAAGTCTTGAATAGAAACATTGCATTGGATAACTGGTCAACCTCTATTTTCCTTCATCTGCAGAAGTCAGTCTTCTGTTCTCAATAATGAGAGAATGCTGGAGGAAGGGTGACCTGCCTGGAGCTCTAGAATCCTTCAGGAGGAAAATCTGCACTCTCTATATCTTTGACCATTATTTTAAAATGAAAATATCAGGGATGAAGAGAAAAAAAGTAGTGTGACTAAATGTTAAACATGAAGACAATTCCAACTTTAAATGTATAAGGAAAGTCAGGTAGTTTTATACTTTTCATATGACAACTGCGTGTGTGTGTGTGTATGTGTGTAGGCAAGGTTAATATTGATGAGCATTGGTACATTCTGGATTTTCCTAAATGGGGTTGGGTTTGCAGTAAAATAAATGGTAAAGGAACCATGACTGTACCCGGAAGTATGGTGGTTCACTATGGTCGATGGGATGCATATCTAATATGTAATGTTTATTCTTAGAAGATGAAATAATTAAAACAAGGAAATGAAAACCCTGGGCAAGGCTAACACATTTTTTTTAAAGCTTTGGCTTCATATTTATCACGAAAACAAAAATCTGTTCCCACTGACAGAAAATTCATTTCACACACAAAACCCATATTTCCCCTGCCTGCTTTCCATTCAGACAAGCCCCACAAGATAAATGTGTTCTCCAATTCCCCAGCAGTAAAGAAGATAAAGGCTCAGAAACCCCACAAGTACGTTCTCCTAATTACTGTAACTGGCATTTTTTTTTCTTATTTGACAAACCATCTATTCAGATTAAACTACAGCCCAGGACTCTTTTATTTGAAGATTGCCAGTGTAGGGTGGAAAGGTAGCTCAATTGTGTGATTTCCGCAGCTTCAATAGCCTAAAGAGAAGCATTGAAAGAGATCCCAGTATTTGCGTGCAAGTGATTTTTGTCAGGAAGGATCTAAAAATACCCAAAGCAGTCTTTCTCCCTGCTCTCTCCCTTGAAGTCAGCTGGAGACCTGTTCTATTTAAACAACCAGAACGTTGTGTCAGAAGTTACCTGTTATTACCTTCATGTCCCAGCATCCCCTAAGATCTAAATAAACAAATGAGTCCAGCCAATGTGTCAGGAGGCTCCAGCTCTGCTTAGCATTAGGAATATATTTACCCATTTAATAACTGTTATTTATCCAGACGTTTAATTGCACCATTGTAAACACACAGGGAAATTCTTGGGGGAAGGTAGCTCAGTAACTGAGATGAGACAAATATCTAAAACGTTGCTCCTGCAACCCAGCCTATCTCAGAGTGAGTCTGAGGGAGAATTGCTTTATGGGTGGCAGGAACTCACCAAGAAGCCTCCACCCACTTGGCATACTGCTTTTCACAAAGCGTGCATTATGGTGATAAAGGAATGAGTGAGTGAATGGGGGGAAGGAATCAGAGGAGGGAGAAAAGCTCTGAGGTTAGAGTATATAGAGTATATAC
>RJWT010012097.1:0-22731 GCA_004365215.1 Cuniculus paca
AATAATTTTTTAAATTCCGAAGATTAATCTTTAGTAGATAACCTAGTATAAGTTTAATCCCAATTAAAGAGATATTAAAATGTGAAATAAAAACTGCATTTTAGAACTAATGAAATATGGCATGTTTATGTTTCCTTTTCTTTAGATTTTCAAATTCATTGCTATAGAAAGCATGTAATTGGTTTTCAGTTTTCAATATCTATTTATTTAAATGTCCTCATGGTTTTGTTTATTTTTTTATTTTATTTATTTATTTATTTACTTATTTATTTTTTGAGGCACCGGGGATTGAACTCACGACCTTGTTGTGCTTGCCAGGCAGGCACTTAGGCCGCTGAGCTAGATCCCCAGGCCTGGTGTTTTTGAGACAGGGTCTCACTATGCCGTTCAGGCTGGCCTTGAGCTCACTTTGTAGCCCAGGCTGGTCTCGAACTCACAATGATCCGCCTGTCTCAGCCTCCCGAGTGCTGGGATTACAGGTGTGAGCCACCACGCCCGGCTGGTTTTATTTTTAAACCATTATTTCTCTAAATTTATTTGTAGAAAATACTTTTTTGAATTGCTGTGTCAACAAAGCTGTTGTTTCCTTTGGCTATATTCCTGTTTCAATTGTTTGCTTGGTTGTTTTTGTTTTTTTAAACAAGGTCTAGCTTTGTAGTGCAGGCTTGCCTTGAATTCTCTATGTAGTCCAGAGTGGCCTGGAGCTCCCAGCCATCCACCTGCCTCATCATTTTGAGTGCTGGGATTACAGATATGCACCACCATGCCTGACTTTATTGGCTTTTTTATAGCTAACAAGTATTAACTTTTTAATACTTTTTCAGTATTAATTCAGTATTACCTCCTTGTTCTTACTTTTTATGCATTTTTTTCCTGTTGTCTTGTGTTACTGGGGATTGAATCCAAGGCTTTTGAACTGAGCTGCACCCTTTCCCCTTTGACACAGGTTCTCAGTAAATCACTGAATTGCCCAGTTTGTGTTCAGTCTTGCAGTCCGTATGCCTCCTCTGCTTTCATCCTCCCATGTAGCTGGCATTACACATGTATGCCATTGTATGTGATTTTTTTCCCGTTTGTTTGTTTGTTTGTTTGTTTTGAGATAGGGTCTCACTTCGTAGCCCACACTGGCCTCAAACTAATGGTGATCCTTTTGCCTCAGCCTCCTGAGTGCTGGGATTACAGGCATGCATCACCACACCCAGCTTTTTTTTCCTGTTTCCTTGAGTGGAATATGGGTGTTTAGGTACAGTGTTTTCTGTCTCTTTTTCAATTGGAAACATTTAAGGCTGCAACACTCCCTTTCAATATTGCTCTATGGCCTATAGATTTTTTATATTAGCATCTGGATATTTTTGTTTTAATTTTGAATTCTTTTTTATTGAATAGTTGTGTGTTTTCAAATTTTTGAAAATCTGCTCTCAAATAAGGTTTAACATATGGAATTATAATTTTTTTTTCTGTAAAAACATCATTAGAAAGTTAAAATATTAATATATTTTTGTGGCCAAATACAAGTTGGTTTTTGTATGTGTTTTGTAGATGTGATATGAAACAATATTCTCTCTAATACACAAAGTTCCTTAAACTCGAATTATACTAGGCCTGTTATTGTAATACATACTCTTTGGTTATTTTGATTTATTTTATTCTGAAAAATATGCAACTACTTATTTTTCCATGTCACCTATTAATAAAGGGGATTTTACTTTTTATGTTTTTATGTTTAGTTGACTTAAGGTTACTACATCTGCTTCCTCATGCTGAGTTAATACTCAGATCCTAGACTCAGAATCATTCTGATGCTCTTCAGGATTTTATTGATTGCACAATTGTTTGTGTTGGATGTCCCAGACTCTAGTCCTAATAACAGAGGAGCCCTAGAGTGGTCATAAATTTCTCTGAGGTACAGTTTAAATTTTCTGATGAATTCAAATCTGCATAAAGTTAATAGAATGAAAAAAATCATAGAATTATATATACAGGAAAAATGGTAATGTTTACTAAATGAAAAAGGCTTTCTGTTTAAGAAATATCATATAAAGTTTAGTAAACATTATTGATATAACACATAACAACGCACTTACTTTACTATATTAAAAATTGGTAATCAGTTAATATGACCAATAACTTCATAGAGAAATGGAAGAATTCATACACATGCCTCTGGTTTTTTTTCAGGGAGGCAATACTAGGAATTGAACTTAGGGCCTTCACACTGAATTACATCTCCAGCCCTTTTAATTTTCAGTTTGAGACAGGGTCTTGCTAAATTGCTGAATTGCCCAGGCTGATCTTTAATTTCTAATCCTCCTGCCCCAGCTTCCTAGTTTGGGGATTACAGAGTACCACCCAGCCATATACCTGATAAGTGGTCAGTTTCACTCACAGCATAATAATGCAAATGAAACTACAATAAAAATTGTTCCTCTGTCACTTCATTTACTAGAGTATCCCTGTTCCTGGAAAAATATTTCTTTTACCAACACTTCTGTGTCATCATCACGGGATACTGTGAATCCATGTGGGCAAACATCTTTACTCTGTCCTGGTGGCTACAGTGTCCTGTACTCACAGCTAATTGCTCAACACAGGGCTCTAATGAAAAATATTTGTACATTCATTTTCAGTTCCTGTCTACCATAGCAAATTCCTGAGATTCTCCTCTGCAGTCTAAAATCCACAGAAAATAACTAGCTATTTCCCACTTATCTTCAACTTCCTTCTTAAAGTTCTCTTTTGAATATTCAAATTTATATGTCCACTGCATACTTTATATCTCTGCTTTTTCTTGACACATTACCCCTTTCCAGTGCTCTTATTTCTGGATATAACAACTCCATCTTTCCATTTGCTCAGGCAAGAGAATTGTGTAATCCTCCTTGACTTTGCTCCCCACACTCGGTCTCATCGCACGTCGAATCTAGCAGCTAATCCTTTTAGTTTTATGTTCCTCAGATACTACTATGATAAAAGCCAAAGATTGTCAGAGTTGGTATTTCCTTAGCATGGATGAATCTTTTAGGAAGTTATTAGTATACACTTAAAATTGTTTTATGTGGAACCATTGGTTTAAGGAATGTAACTTGCTCCTTTTAGGATCTGATACAAGATAAAAAAAGCTCTACTTTGGGTACTTTGAGTTTTGTCGTTGTCTTACGTGCTACCCGTTATAAATAACACTTTAAAGCCGTTCTACTTGTGGGCATGTAGTTAAGAAATTTCCCTAAGAAATGTATAATCATAATCCAGAGACACTTTAATATACCAGAGACTCAAGACAATGATTGATTGATTGATCAACTGATTGATTATAGTACTGGAAATTGAACTAGGGCTTTCTCACTGAGTTACCTCCCTGGCTCTTTTTTTCCTTCTTTTTTGGTGGGGGTATCTCACTAACTTAAATTACCCAGGCTGGGCTCAAATTTGCAATCCTCCTGCCCCAGCCTCCCAGAGTGCTGGGATTACAGGTATGCACCACCACAACCTGCAAGACTGTCTTTTTTGAAGCTATTTTTCTTCTGCTTTTAAAAAAGTTACCTTTCTCTTTTCTATCTGTTCTTCATGTTGGAATATGTTTTAGACAATTTTTAGATATCAGGACGTTTTCTTTTTTGTTTTTCTTGTGATTATCATGTATTTGATTTTTCTCAGAATTCTGTGACCAGATAGACTACTTTAGCATGTTTTTTTGTTTTGTTTTGTTTTTTTCAGTACTGGGGATTGAACTCATGACCTTGCATTTGCCAGGCAGGCTCTTAGGCCACTGAGCTAAATCCCCAGCCCTTGTCTTTTTGAGACAGGGTCTCGCTATTCGTTCAGGCTGGCCTTGAGCTCACTTTGTAGCCCAGGCTGGTCTCAAACTCACAATGATCCTCCTGTCTCAGCCTCCTGAGTGCTAGGATTACAGGTGTGTGTCACCAGGCCCGGCTACTTTAGCATGTCTCAGCAACCATTATGCTACTTTTTCCTCCCCTGGCAAGAATTGTATTGTGCAACATCTGTAGTGTTTTTCTGTTTCTTCTTTATGATAGCTTGTTCCAGTGTAAATACTATATACAGTATTGTCTCATTTCTCACCAAGAATATGTTTTGAGGCATTATAAATTATGCTGTTCCAGTAATCATTGTTTATTACAGATATTCCTTGTTTAACAACCTGTCTGTTTAACAACTGTTTGAACTGTAGACTGAGGCATGCTGTTCTGACTTGGAACCTGCTGCTCAGGTTTCCAGCCCTTTTCCTGCTCGCTCGCTCTTTCTTTCTTTCTTTCTTTCTTTCTTTCTTTCTTTCTTTCTTTCTTTCTTTCTTTCTTTCTTTCTTTCTTTCTGGTTTCCAGCCCTTTTCTTGCTTGCTCTTTCTTTCTTTCTTTCTTTCTTTCTTTCTTTCTTTCTTTCTTTCTTTCTTTCTTTTTCTTTTTCTCCTTCCTTCCTTCCTTCCTTCCTTCCTTCCTTCCTTCCTTCCTTTCTTTCATTTTGTCTTTTTGAGACAGGGTCTCTTTATGCAGCTCAGGCTGGCCTTGGTCTTACTTTGTAGCCCAGGCTGGTCTTGAACTTGCAATGATCCTCCTGCCTCAGCCTCATGAGTGCTGGGATTACAGGAGTGCACCACCACACCTGGCTTCCAGTGCATCTTTTTTTGTGTGTGTACAGTTCTGTACACCTTGTTGATAGAGCCTCAATATCTTTTTTTGTACAATATACCTTATTTATACAATGCTGTATTTTTTGCTAATTTTAAGGCTGTAAGGCATATAAAATTTAGCCAAACTATCAAGTTGGAGTTTCCTTTGAGCATTTCTTTGTTCTGAATACTGTACATACCACTTAGTGATACATTTGTTCAACAGCCAAGTTGCAGAAACAGTACACAGTCATTAAACTAGGAATGCCTGTATTCTGTTTTGTTAGGTATCTGTGCTACAGATTGATCTCTCTCCTTTGAGCTGCAGTCTTATGTGTTAGAATATTTTTCTGTGTCCACCCATACCTATAGCAAATGTCTAGTGTGCTAAGTTTTGATAAATGACTTGACCTGTTAAATTAGTATTTTTTCATATAATTTAATTAGTAGCTGAAATTGACTCCATAACATTTTATGAAGGCCACTCTTAAAATCTCCCAAAAGAAAGTCTAGATTTTTTATAACTGTATCTATAAATTAATGTAATCTTACCTTCCATTTTACAACGAGCACATCGCTAATTATTATACTTCTCTGACTAACCTAATAATTTATTGATACTTTCCCAGTAATTTATTGAGAACCTTTATCTTTTGGTAGTGTAGTATGCCTTTCATTACAATATATTGCTTTCACAGAGTATCTCAAAAATGTTGGAATAGGAAATTATTCTATTGTATAAAGATGAGATTGAGGACAACATTATAATTGGGATCTACCAGAGTTTCTCTGCTTGACTTTTAGCTCAGGGGAATGCAGTAGGAGGACGAATTCTTTTCTGGGAAAATCACATTCAAAATACCATAGAGGAGTAAGCTGGAAGCTAGGAGATAAGTTTAAGAGACATTCTCTTACCACAGTGGATCATTTTGGTTTTTTTTTTTAATTTTTCATTTCCTAGAAAAACTTTGGACAGTTCAAGAGAATGAAGGAGGAGCAGAGGAGGGAGCTTCTGGTTCCTCAGGTACAAGCAGGTCCAGCTGCATAGCCCAATCTGCTACAGCTACAGAATGACAGTGAGACAGAAAGCAAGAGGGATTCAGGGGCCAAGCTTGCTATTTTTATAACTGCTTATTCTTTTGGTACTAGCTCGTCCCATGAGCTAAAACTCTTGAGAAACAGCATTCATCAATTCATGAGGGTATTCATCCCCATTGCCTAAGTAGTTTCCTCTGACCTGTAGTTAAAGCTCTTATTGCCTCAATACCATTAAAAATGGAGACCAAGCTTCCAGTACACAAAACCCAGGTAGACACACTAAAGTCATATCAAACCATACTGTTATGATCCTCTCCACAAGGGAAGATTTCCTAGTAAGGGAAGATGAAAAGTAGTGCTGGTGGGTCCCTCTTTGCAAATCTGTCACCATCTTTTATTAGTTTTTCTGTAACTCAGGAAAGTTGAAAATTACATTTGATGATGAATGGTTACAAGTAGGTTTAGCCTAAGGTATACATTGTTGAGAATCATAATGTTAGAATTCAGACTAATCTTAAATGCCTTAAAGAAAATTTAAGTCAGTTGTATCTGTATCATGTGTATGCTTCTTTGGAAATAGTGTTTATTAAAGACTTTACCAAAATAGGGAATAAAGTATGTCATATAAATGAAGCAAAATCTAAAATTTTAAGTTATATTCAGGTTTTATTTATATGATTAAGATAAATTCATTTTTATCATATATTAAATATTGAAGTATCACTGAAAATTTTACAGTGAAAAACATCCCCTACGCACCACCACGACCATTCCTGGCTTGGATTTTTATGTTTAAAGCATACTAATTTTTCCCATTTACAAAAGAGGAAATTTAATGACAGGGACTTAAAGTAACTTATCCAAACTCAACAACACTAAGTGTTGAAAGATAAATTTTCAAAAAAAAAAAAAAAGATAAATTTTCAACCTCTATGTACTCTTAGTTACTAAACTATATTGCTGCTCTAAGTTAAATCAGGAGGATATAAATACATTGAATGTTTTCATAAGAATTACAAAAAGATTGAAGTTAACTTAGTTTACCCTCTCTTTGTTTATTGGTTCAGAAATAAATTATGTTCACAACTGTATTCTCAATTCTTCTCTCTACGTGGGATATTGTTATGTAGCCATTCTTTTGTATTGTCTTAGTTTTCTTTTTACACAATTATTAACAAGATAATGTAACATTCATTTCATATATATATATATATATGACACGAGTGAAAAATACATGGAGATTGACTTTCTCTTAGTATTATATGTGTTCATGTTTGCCATAGCTAATTAATTACTATAATTAATGATTCAAATAATGTAGTTAAACTTCCATTTAGGCAATAAAAAAACTTGCAAATATTTTTAGTTTATGCCTTGCTTTTCTATTTTTGTAATATTTATTCTTGTTTCTAGTCACTACAGTAGCTTTAGCTTCCACAAAATATTCAGCAGAAATAGTATTACTATGTTTTCAACTTTCTTCATGGTTTCAATGGATATAATTTTTATTCTCATTAAAATAAACTGTTTTGGAATAACTACATTTATAAAAAAGTTTAAAAATTGTAGAGTTCCTTACATTTTTACAGTATTCATCAAAACAACCAACACTGTCACACTATTAACTAAACTACAAAATATATTTGAGTTAAAATTATAGTTTCCTACATTATTTTGTGGTGGTATTCATCAAAATAACCCATATTGGCACATTACTAACTAAATTGCAAAATATATTTGAGTTTCATCTTTTCCATTAATCAACTTTTTCTTTTAGAGCACCCATTCCAGGATGCTAGTGTTTTTAGTTGTTATATCTTTGCTGCTTTCTGGCCTGTGATAATTTAATTTTTCTTTTTTTAATGACCTTTACAGTTTCAAGTAATACTGATTAGATATTCTTCAATGTTTTTCAGCAACTTTAGTAATTTTGTGAACTTTAGTAATATGGAATCAAATTCTCGTATTTTAACAGCAGTTGAATTACTTTTTATCTCTGCTTATTATGCAACCTACTACCTGACAATGTTTACCTATTACTTTTATATTTTAGGATTTACTATTTTATAATTTTAACAGCATATATTAATTGAAGTCTATATTGTATTTTAGTACTCTCCCACTACTTTTTCTTCCGACATAGAAAATCTTAAATAAATTTCATGACTTATCCTTTGTTTAATGTAACCAAATATATTTATATTTTCATAATTATTTTTCTTAAATAATAGTGTACATTAGATCCAATTTACTTCAATTTACTTGCTCTTTTACTTACAAAGTATGTCATGATTATCACACCAAAGGCATTTATAGATGTTTATTATTCATAGAGTTGCACATAAGTCTATTGTATGCATATATTCAAAGATTGCCAGTAGTCCCAAGCTGGTGGCTATGTGAATTGATTCTAGGCATTTGCTTGTATAGGTAGCTCTATTGTGGGTAGATAGCCTTACAGAATAAATCTTTTCAGATTCTTTCCGGAAAGTATATACTTAGGTTCCTTAAACCTAGGTGAAAAAGTAGATGCTTATATAATTTTACTAGAAACTAGCATATACTTCTCTGTTATGGTTGTTTGTATTTGCTACATTCCATGTATGAGACCATTAATATAGTTAGTAATTCATTGAAAGGATACTTTGAATTTATAACCAAAGTTTGAGAACCACTGACTTTTTTTCAGTGCTGGGAACCCAGGACATTGTGCACATGCTCTATCACTGATCCACAACCTTAGCCCTATTTATACTGAGACAAGGTCTCACTAAATTATCTAGGCTGATCTCAAACTGGTAATCCTCTTGCCTCAGCCTCCCAATAGCTGGAATTACAGGTATGTACTACCATACCCAGTGGAACCACTGATTTAATACAAAGGGATGATCAAAATATATGGTGAATATTTAAAGTTTTACAATTTATTACAGTGAAATACACACTGCCACATTAATGTCTCCACAGTACTTCCCCATGCTTTGAACACACTAACCTATCTTGCTACTATCTCAAACAGTTCTAGAAGTCATCTTTCATGAATATCTTTAATTGTGTTATAAAATTTAAGATTCATTTGGGGTAATTTAACATTTATAATCTGAGGCAGGGGGTGTGCTTAGTGGCACAGTGCTTGTCTAGTACGCGTGAGGCCTTGGGTTCAATTCTTGGTACTGCAATCAATCAGTTTTAATCCCCAGCACATCAGTCAGTTAACCAACAAAATTTATAATCTCAGGTACATTGGATGTATACTACATCTCATTGCATGTGTACTACCAATTATTTAACTGTTTCTGGTTGAAGATTTTTATTTGATGAGATCATCTCAAAAATTCAAAGCAGAAAGTGGTCAGTTGCAAATTTGAGATGGAATGCGTAACATAAGTCTGGATAACTGTGTCAAAAACTAAGTAAGTGCAAAAAGACAAACAGGAGCTAGATTGAGGGGCCCTTACAGGCCAAATTTGGGGTTATCTGAAACACAAAGAATGATGGTAATGGGGTAAAATATTTGGATTTTAAAAAACTGAGTCATAGTGATAGTCAAAATAGAACAGAAAAGAAAGCAAGACCGAAAAAGCAAACTCTCATATAAAGTATGAATGATAAAACAGAAAATCACCAGTTTGCAACCTCTTGTTTACTTGTTTGTTTAACTTGGGCTCTAATGGGTTTTATTTTTCTTGTGAAACACAGTAAAGAGTAAATAAAGGGTATTTGGCTTTGCAGCTCCAACTCTTGGCTTTTTTTTAACTGAACAGAATGGACCCAACAGTGAGGTGAAGAGACACATTGTATGGGAGAGGTTCTTTTATTATACATGAATTTCAGGGAGAACCAAATTCTTTCATTTGTATTACCCCATTCCAGGAACTAGTGCTTGGAGTGGGAATGAGGGATATCAGCAAATCAGTCACCAGCACTATTATCACTGTCGCCAGAAAAGTTGAGGACAGATATCATGGAATCTGGCAATTTTATCTATATGCTTCTGCATCTTTTTCTTATTCTTCAGGGAAGACACCAGCACTTGGTCCTGTTGCAGGGGCTCTGTCTCTATAATCCATTGCAGAACTGGGCAGTGAAAGCGAGGCATTTTGGTGTATGCCTATCATCTTAGCACTTGGGAGGCTGAGGCAGGAGAATTACCGCAAGTTCAAGGCCACCCTAGGCTACACAGACAGTTCAAGGACAGTTTAAACTACCTAGTGAGACCCCATCTCAAAAATCCAAAACTATAAAACAACAAAAAAAGAACCAGGCAGGTATCCACTAGGCTAACATCCACCATGCTGTTATTCTTTCTTTTTTCCAAATCCATTTTATTTCAAGGATTAAAAAAAAGAAAAAAAAAACTACAAAATTTCAAAACATGTCAGAGGGCAACAATGGTACATACATTGCGCATTGTCATCCCCAAATCATTCACTCAGCACAAGATATCTGCATTCAATTGTTCAAACAATACCAGCACAAATCTTTCTCTTCGGTGAACTCAGAGAAATCAGTAGTGTAACTATCTTAACTATTATTTTATATACATATACATACACATTTTTTCTTTGAACTTCTCACACTAAGGAAACAAAATGATGTTTATACATGTGTGTCTTATTTATTTCACTAATGAGTATGTTCTCAAGATGCATCCATTTGCCTATGTGTCCCATTTATCCTTTTTCATGGCTGAGTAGTACTCCATTGTATAAAAATACATTTTTTTATCCATTCCTTAGTCGATGGGTATTTTGATTGTTTCCAAAATGGATATTACAAACTGTGCTGCTATAACCATGGGTTCACATACATCACTGTCGTATGATGTTTTTAATTCTTTTGGGAAGATAACCAGAAGGGGAATAGCTGGGTCAAATCATGCTGTTATTCTGGGGGCAGTGATGGTTCATGTTACATTTAGACAATGTGCTTTACAGTTTGGGTTGGTGCTGTACCCAGTCAAGTCTCCAATATGATAAACTGTCATTTTTATTTTTCAATAACATCTATAATTTTTATCACTTGCAGTCACTTGATCTCCATTTCAAGTGTGTCTGTGTTACTTAATAGCTCATCATACTCAACTGTGGCTAAGCATTGTATGGTTATCTTCATTGACCTGGTTGGTATCCTCAATAACAGAGATCCCACTCATCTCTTTAATAATTTCAGCACCAAGATGGGTGGGTAGAGTGTGTGGCTGGATGGTGGTATTGTACAGAAGCTAATTTTCTCACTCACCCAGTGAGCTAGGATAGCTTTGGTGGCCTGCTCCTGATGGTATAATCCTCCTGTTCTCTTCTTCCCCAAGCAATGGGCCACTGTGGTGAGAAAGTGCTTGGGACCCAGATACACCATAATAGTTGGAAATCTCCTCCAGGTTGCAGTGTTGCAGGATAGTCTCACTGGGGTCACAGGATCTGCCACCTTCCACATGTAGATGCCATTGCACAGGACGGTGCCCTCCTGAGTTGGATCCTGGGACAATGCCTAGGGCATCCAGCAACCTGATGTACTTGTCTGAGTAGACTTCCTACATTAATTTGGTGATCCCAGGAATGGCAACTTTACCCAGTAGTGTCCCCTCAATAATAGGAAACAATGAGAAAAAAGAAGTTACCCTAGGACTGGCTTTGAAATCATCTTTCTTTGGAAAACAAACAAAAAAAACCTTTTCATTCTTCCTCATAGAACATACATACTTGCTTACTACAAAAATCATATCTAAATTACTTTTTAGATAAACTGATTACTTATTTCAAATCATCAAATTAGTATTCAAGGAAGAAATAACATGTCCATCATTTTTCAGTGACACACGCAGCCTCATTTGCTCGTTGAATTTGTACAGACAACCTGAAATACAAGCACGAGGTAAGTGTGTTTATACATAACACAAACCATCACCACCAGCTACTCAATCATGGACATAAAACCAAAAATACATACAGAGCCCCTCCTAAACCACTATGGCAGAGGTCTCTTACTATCAGACAATCCAACACAGTTGTTTCTTATTCACTCCACCTCTTTTCCCCCTGGGAGTGAACCTAGGGACTTTAGCTAGTTTACTACCTTTTCTTTTGACAGTCTCGATAACTCGCTCAGGTTGGGCTTGAACTTGAGATCCCACTGTCTCAGCCTCCCAGAGTGCTGGGATTACAGGCACACACCACCACCCCTGGCTTCTTCATACATTCCCATTACCAAGCAGCTCCAAGTGCGAATGACCTCACACCCAACAGCGCGAAGAATTACACAGGCAGAAATGCAACACACACTAGGCCCCCGAGAGACGTCCAGTCCGCCTGACGCATGGTGATCATATACGGACACACATACAGCCCAGGACCTCGCGAGGCACACAGAGGGTCCCAAGTAAACTTGAGGTCCGCAGATCGACTCCTCCACTACACCTGCCTAGGAACAGACCCCGGGACTGCGCCGCACACAAGTTCTCAGGTCCCCGCACTGAGCGCCCAAGGCTTGCTCGCAGGAGGTCAGCGGAAACTCCCAGAAGCCCCCGCGGCGTGGCGCTGGGGGCCACGGGTTCCCGCGGCCCAGTCCATGCACCTGTCCGAGCGTGACCGCACAGCTCCCCCTAGCTTGCTGGCGGACCAGCGAAACTCCCTGCCCGGCCTGGACTACATCTCCCAGAGGCATCGCGTCGGGGATACCGCTTCATTTCCGTTTGTTCGCGAGAGTTGGGGTCTTCGCGTTGGGAGAGGGCCCGATTCCGTGGAGTAGCTTGTTCGCCGCCCTCTGGGCGGGGAGCCCGAAATCGGGCTCGGAACCCGGGCGGCAGACCCTGGGCCCTCAGCGGCGCTTCTGTTGAAGTCCGAGTGTCGGGACTGTCAGGCGGAAACGCGCGGAGGGAGGTCGCGGGGAGCGCGCGCCGGTGTCTCCGGCGGTGTTGCGTGAGAGCTGCAGCCTGCCTGGTCTTGGGGACTGTGTGCACCGCCGGGTGTGCACGGCGGTGCTTGGCGGGTGAGTTGTGGGTGACTCCGAGGGTGTTTGTGACCGTGTACTTGACAGGAGATAGTCTCGTTTCTGATTGTGTGGGTACCACGTGTTTGACGGGGGTTTGTTTGTGACTGAAAGGCGACAGGGCTGTCGTGACAGGGTGTTTGCGTGTGCTTATGTCACTTTGAGGTTGTGCATGTGCCTGGTATCAGAACGGGTTTGCCTGAGAAGCTGACGTGTGTGGCTGTTGTTGAATAGTTTGTGACAGTTCGTTTCCTTGTGTTTTTCTGCCTGGGTGACTGATGATAGGTGTCCTGTGTGTGTGTCTGTTGAGATTATTTGTGCCGTTTTCACGAATGTATGAAGAGAGTAAAAGCGTCGCTGTGAAAGGGTGTGCGTCCCCAACAAGCTGCATGGATGTATTTGTTTATTTCTTGTATACAGTTGGATTTTATTTATGACTAGGTGCTCTTCACAGTAGCCTGATGGTTATGACTCTAGTTAACCGTGGAAATGTGATTTTGTTTGACTTTTTGTGGAATTTGTGTACTTTATACTCCGTGGTCCTATGGAATTTATTATGGTACAGAGGTGAAATTTTGTTTGGTATTTCCAGTGGTTCATTGTGAGGCTGAGTCTTTCTATGGATCCTGGAGTCTGTGTGCTTTTGTGTTTCTTGGAGGGTGTTAGGGCTTGACTTCTGTTTTGACTATTCACATGTGGCCTGTGCTACTTCATTTCTGTATACATCCTCAGTTCACTTTAGAACTGTAGTTGTAGAATTGCTGCTGCTTCCCAGTGCTCTTACCTTACAACCTTAAGGGAACTGGATGCAAAGAAGTGGCAAGAAGGAAGTTAGAAATTTAAGCCTCTGAGTAAGAAAAAAGGAGTTATTTCCAAGCCACAAAACAGGTCTTGAGAATTTTAGAGCTGATTAACACCTTCGGGACCGGCTACTTGGAAATATAAAGAGTTCCAGCAGAAGGAATACACTACTTGGGAAGGGAATGCTATAGGGAGCCAGTCGCACTCTTTAGAGCTTGTAACACTGCACGGCAGCGCTGTCTCCAGTGGACAGCTTTGAATCCGAAAATAAAATCTCAAGGCAGCCTGACCATGGCCCTTTCTAACAGAGAGGGTGTAGGACTGTACCAGTCTCCTGACTTTTGTTTATGTTAAATGAGGGGTATATTATAAAGGTAAAGGAAGAGTTTGTGTTCTTTTTGAGGGGGAGGGGGCAGGGGCAGGGATCAGGGATCAAACTCACGACCTCGTGCTTGCCAGTCAGGCGTCTAGAGTTTGTGTTCTAATTAAGCATTTACCTCAAGAAAGGCCTAGTTATGTCATTTCATTTTCTTTTTCTGAGAGTAGAGATCAGAAGAGGAAAGAATGGCTGTCGCACATTCAAAAGCAAAATTCAAGGTAAGTAGGTATTTTCTCTTTGTTTACTGAAACTGCCTTTGTTTTTCAAGATATTGTAACTGGTTTTTTTGTTTTGTTTTGTTTTGTTTTGTTTTTTCCCCAAGTCTTCTTAGATGATAGAGGGACATGGTGACTTTTTGTAGATGGAGAGCAAGAAAAATGCAATTGATTGTCACAAATGCTTTCCGATAGTGATTTAATTTAGAATAGATTTGATATTCATGGATTTGAAAATGTGTTCCAACACAGCATTCTTTTTTAACTTTTTTGGTTTGTTTTTTAGCTTTTGGTGAAGTGTCTCAAATGTATACAAAACAATAACAAACCATGGTAGGCCTAGCTCAAAAAATTATCACTCAACACTCTTGTTTCATTCTTTCTTTGGTTCAGAATTCTTTCTGATCTGCTTTTTGGTTTCATTGTTGGCTTATGGGCTATTTTTACGTGTGTTATTTTATTTTCAAATATTGTGAGGATCATCCCAAGGTCTTTTGTTGCCAATTTCTAATTTTATTCCATTATGTTCAGAGAATACCTTTCGTAAAGTCGAATCCTTTGATGATTATTTTATAACCTAAAATTTGGTGTATCTTAGTAAATGTTCTGTGTACCCTTGAAAAAACTGTTACTGGTTGATGTTGGATGGAATGTTATATAAATGTCAACTAGGTTTTGTTGATTTTACTGATTTTCTGTTTAACTGTTGGATTTGTCTTTTTCGCCTTGTTGTTTCTATCAGTTTATGCTTCATGTATTTTGAAGCTTGATTATTGAGTACATAAGTACTTTAGATTTATGTCCTGATGGTAAATTGATCCCTTTATCCTTATAAAATTCTCTTAATAGTCTTTGCTCTGAACATCTACTTTGATATTTAATGAAGTCATTTCAGCTTTCTTTTCATTAGTATTAGGTATGTATATCTTTTTATACATTTTTATTTCTAATCTATTTGTATTTTGATATTTCAAATCCATTTCTTGAAGACATTATATAACTGAGTTTTGTATTTTTATCTAATTTGGCGATCTATGTGTTTCAATTGGAGTATTTGGCGTTTATATTTAGTGTGATTATTGGTGTGGTTTGGCTCATATCCATCATTTTGCTATTTGCTTTATATTTACCCTATTTTTTCTTTATTCTCTTTTCCATGTTTTCTACCTTCTTTTGTAGTTATCGAGAGATAGGAAATTTCAAAATAACCATACCCGTATTTTTACTAGCCGTATGAATACAGAAAAACCATCAAGACTTCTTGGAACTGAATAGCATAAAACCCAGTAGGGATACATAATCAAATTATTGTTTTTCATGTCACCTAAAATAATATGATTAAGCTACTAACAAGATACAGGCTACTTTATTTTGCTTTCCTCTTGTTTTATGTTTTTCTGGTTTGGTTTGGTTTTGCTCTGGTTATTTGGTGGTACTGAGTAACCCAAGGGCAGTGTACCATTGAGCTTGTATTTTGAGACAAAATCTCACTAAGTTACCCAGGCTAACCATGAATCTGGAACCTTCTGCCTCAGCCTCCAAGTAGCTGAGATTACAGACATGTGCTACTGTGCCACTTTTAAGGATTCTTTTCCTCCTACTCTGATTTAATTTTGTTTTAAAATTATGTAATACATTTTTGTATTTCAAAATCAAAGTTATAGAACATAGTGAATTCCAAATGTGTGTGGTGTCTATTCCTCCCCCTCCACCCTTCTTGCTTCTTCCATTTATAGATAATTACACCACATATATATGTTAATGTGCAACTTTTATTCTTTTTCATACATCTAATGTAGTCCTAGAAATCCTACCATAGCATGCTAAATAGATCTTCCTCATTCTTTATTTTATAGCTGCATATCCTGTTGCTTAGGAGAATAATTTATTCAGCCAGTCTTATGGATAGCCATTTGTTTTTTCCCAATATTTTGACATTACATGATGCAACCATCAGTAATTGAATGTATGATTTTTTTATTTGTGGAGTTTATCTTTGGTGCAGATTTCTAGATACGGCCTACCTTTAGTTTATTTTAATACTTTTGACTTATGTTCTACTTGAATTCTGAGTAATAATAAAATTAGTGCATTTCTTCATTTATTTCTTTCCCTGTCTTTTCTTCCATTACCCAATTTTTAGAAAATTGTCTTAGAATTTATGCTATTAAACATTCTTTTCTTCTCCTTCCCATTCTCCCTCTCATTTATATTATCTGTATTGGGGATAGAACCCAGTTCTTTGCATATGCAAGGAATGCATTCTACCCTTGAACCTAAGAATGTTTTTCACAAACTCACAAGCCTATTGTTTATGATTTCAAAAGGTATCATTTGTTTTCTGATGTCAAATATCTTAATTACTTTTTCATTGCTGGAACAAAATACCTGACATCCAAAAGTTAAAGGTGGAGAGGTTTATTCTGGCTCACAGTCTGCATAGAGTTTTAGTCCATAGTTGCCTGGCTTTAAGGAAGGACTGTATGGCAGAGGGGTATGGTGGTGGCAGGAGGCAGAGAACAATCAAAAGAGAAGGGTAAAGGATGTAATCTTCCAGGCCATGCCTTCAGTGACTCACCTCCTCTGATCAGACTTCACTTCCCAGCATCACATTTAGCTATAAACTCTTCAGTGCACTAATCCAGTGATGAATATCACACACCACCCGTAAACCAATCACCTCCCCAAAACCCCACTTACGAGCACATGAGCCTTTGGGGGGACACCCAGATATAGCATCTTGTGGCTTCACAACTTTGGTATTTTTTTTTTTGGTGGCACCAGGGATTGAACTCGCAACCTTGTGCTTGCCAGGCAGGCACTTACACCACAATGAGCTAAATCCCCAGGCCTTGGGACACCCAGATATAAACTGTATGACTTAGTTACTTTTCTGTCATTGTTGAGACAAAATACCTGATGCCCAAAGTGATGGAAGGAGAGTTTTATTTAGCTTACAGTTCTGGGGATTTCAGTCCATACCCAACTGGTTCCAAGGCAGGGTGGCGTGGCTGAGGGGCAGCCATTCATGGCAGCTGCAAGCGGCAAGAGCGAACCTCGCCAAAGAGGGAAAAATGCCCCCATTCCAATCTTACATTGTATGTCGGCTCCATCCCTGGGCAAGTGCAGAACTCACACTGCCAATCTCAGCGCTACACAACGAATCAATCATAAATGTTAGATTCAGCTGCTTCCATGACTACTTGAGGCTTGAGGGGGCCATCTATATACAAACCGTAACACTGTAAGATCAGTGTACTACATGTTTGTTAGCATAATTTAGAAAACATAAAAAGAAAGACCTGACAAATTCAGTTACTGAAAAACTGTCCTCTGGAGTATCATTGTTCATATGTGGAATCTCAGGATTTTTTTAAACTTTTTTTTTCCAGCACCAGGGATCCAACTCATGACCTCACGCTTGCCAGGCAGGCGCTTAGGCCACTGAGCTAAATCTCCAGCCCTTGTCTTTTTGAGACAGGGTCTCACTATGCTGTTCAGTCTGACCTTGAGCTCACTTTGTAGGCCAGGCTGGTCTCGAACTTGAAACGATCCTCCTATCTCAGCCTCCTGAGTGCTGGGATTACAGGCGTGCACCACCAGGCCTGCCTTCTTAACCTTTATTTTTAAGAGTAGGAAAATTTACTGATGAAAAGGAATGGGGAGATCTGTATTGTTTGCAGTGTTCTGTTCTGAAATGCTTTGTTGTGTTTAACTCTGTACTGTTTTGTTTTGTTTTATTCTCTTTAAAATAAAAAGAAAAGGAATGGGGAATAGGAATGGCTCCAGAGAGACAGGAGGGGGTCCTGAACATGTTGCCCTTTTAAAAACCTTTTATGAAAAAGAACTGAAGTACATACAAAAGTAAAAAATACAGTGTGATGAATCCCCGTGTAATCTTCCCATCATCCTGCTTCAATAAATATCATTTTATGGCTAAATGTGTTTGATCTGTAGCTCCACTCCTCCCACCACCCTTTCAAAACTAAATGAAACAACCAACATGGGTTAATTTGAAGAAAATTCCAGGTAATATAGTTTCATCCATAAATATTTTAATACGTATGTCTGAATGACAAAACTTTTTTTTTTGTTTTTTTTTTTTTTTTGCAGCACCGGGGATTGAACTCATGACCTTGTGCTTGCCGGGCAGGCGCTTAGACCGCTGAGCTAGATCCCCAGCCCTGTTTTTTTGAGACAGGGTCTCACTATGCCGTTCAGGCTGGCCTTGAGCTCACTCTGTAGCCCAGGCTGGTCTTGAACTCACAACGATCCACCTGTCTCAGCCTCCCGAGTGCTGGGATTACAAGTGTGAGCCACCACGCCTGGCTGAATGACAAAACTTTTTAGTTAAAATATATAATCATACTATCATCACTACTAAGAAGAAAAAACTCAATACTCTCTTAATGTCATGAAAAAGCCAATCAGTGTTCAAATTTTCCCATTGCCCATAAATATTTTTACATTTTGTTAGGATCAAGAACCAATGACTATTTATTATAATACTGTAGTATTTTTCTTAATTTTTTAAAATCTGTAAGTTCTTCCACTTTTTTTCCTTACTTTTTCTTTGTACCAGGAATCAAACCCATGACCTCGCACTTGCCAGGCAGGTGCTGTGCTGCTGAGGTATATCCCCAGCCCCTTCTTATAGTTACCAATATTCTGGATTTTGTTAATAGCTAAGCTCTGATGTCTTTAAATGTTTTTCCACCCCTGCATTTTTTGTGAACATTTGTGTAATTATTATAGAGCTTTGACCGGATTCAGGTTTTTTGTTTCGCACTAGTCTTTTGTACAGGGTGACATGTATTTCTATGATGTGGTACAGGTTGCTTGTTTGCCTGCTGGCTTACTTCCTTCCTTTCTTCCTCCTTCCTTCCTTTTTCTCTTTTTTGAAGCAGGGTCTCACTATGTATTTCAGGCTGGCCTTGAACTCACTTATATAGGCTAGGCTGGCCTCCAACTTACAATTGTCCTCCTGCCTCAGCCTCCCTAGAGCTAGAATTACAAATATTTACCTCCACACCCACTTGTTTGTTTTCTTAGATTGTGATGTTAGTAGCCATTGATATTTTTATTTGATGCTGGGTTATTTTATCAGCGTTTACAAAATTATGTTCTAATTCTTGTCATTTCTTCTGCATTTATTATCAGGGATTTTTTATAACGAGAACCATCCTTCTTTTAAATCAAATTAAGCTGTAAACCACTTTCTTCAGGTGGGATCTTAAATCATTGATCTTTCACTTCCTTTTTCTTCTAATACAATATAAATATTTAAAACTATAAACCTTCCTCTAACTGTTGCTTTTGCTGCAGGCTACAACATTTATCATAAGTGGATCAGTTCGACATACTTTCAAATACATTTTATGACCTTTTTGACCCATGATTTAATGTAGGAGTGTTTACTTTCCAAATATTGGAGATTTTTCTGGACTTCTTACTGTTACTATTTCCTAATTTAATATCATGTGGATAAAGAACAAAGAATGTACTCTGCGTGATTTCATTTTTCAAGTATTTATTGCTATAAGTTTTGTGGCCCAACATCTGATTTATTTTGGTGACTTTCCTTGTATCTTGAAAAAAAATTGCTTTCTGCTGTTGATGAAGAGTGACTCCTGCTCCAATCCCTGTGTGTGAACTCTCAGGCTCCACCAAAGGCAGTCATAGCAGGCTTGGTAGGGGAAAATGTTTTTCCCATCATACACATGGAATGTATTGTAGTCTACAAAGAAAGTCGAAGTCAAGAATTCAGCTCTTTTGGCCAATCGTGTTCTTAAGCATATCTGTGTTTCTAGCTCAGGCATCTCCATTAGGAGGCCTGTTTATTAGGCATCACCGCCAAGACATCCTTATGGGGTCTGGGGGCAAGAGACAGGAGAAAACAACCAACAAAGATAATTTCAACCTAATCATTTGGGGACTTGCAAAAAACCTGGTCTCATGGTTCTATTTTCTCCTCCCCAATTCTACCTTTTCCAGGCTGTCTGCTTCTGTAAGGTAGGAATCTGGAAGAAGATTGAATACTTCTGGCAACTCTGAAAACCATGTTTCAGGTGAACCATTTCTTTTTAGTTGATTTTTTACAAGGCGTGTGTTTAACATTCCTTATTCCTAAAACTTTCTAACTTTATGCTCTCTGTTATGTTCCGTTCTTGTAAGTAATAGTGTCTTCCATAATTGTATCTGTCTAATCTAACTATATTTATGTACTTAACATCTTTGACTAGGAGCACTAATATAACAAAGGTAAATTTCTCTGATTTTATAAGACAGAGAAGGATAATAAATGACACCATACATGAGAAATCTTTGAATTTCTCTTTAAACCCAGGTTTCCCAGTTGGACAAGATAGGAATTGATCTTGACTAGGTTTCATCTCAGTATCTCTCAAGAGCTCATGTTTTATAAGCGTTTAATGTTACAAACACAAGAACACAAATACAGATTGAGTACAGAGGAGGAAATATCTTCCCTAGGAATATATAATTGATTAATAACAATAATTGGGTCATTTTGAAATTCAGCAGGTACTGATCTTGAATGTGTGCATCTGAGTTGTTTACTACTTTTCTGTTGCCTAGAATGAGAAAAAGGTACAGTTAGGAATGGCAAATAGTAACCAAAAAAATCATCATTCACCTGCATAACTTGTTGAGAGTTATAAATCTAAGAAATATTAGAAACTAAGAAATATTTGAGTTTATGAAACCTAAAAATTTCAAATGTAAGTACTTACTAAGTCAGATTTAGTCACTATATGGAGCTCTCCTATAGCCTATAAGAAAGATGAATTAAATTACTGATAACAGCAAAAATTTATGATGTAACACTGAGATAATAATGAATAGAGGCTTTAACAAATCCTGGGTTTTTGTTTTGATACTGTGGATTGAACTCATGACTTTGCATTTGCCAGGCAGGCACTCACTGTGCTGCTGAGCTATATCTCTGACAATAAATTCTTTAGAACTATACAGATCTTATAAGATTTTACAGAAAAAATTCTGAATGAGTTTTTTCTATTCCTTAAATAGAAAAGAAGGGAAACATAAATATTTATTGAGAATTTATAATATACAACTTATGTATTTTACAAGGTTCTTCCATATGCCATTTCTTTTAATTGGGACATTGCATTTTCTTTGTTAATTCTCAGGCTTATCTGTATATGGCAGTGTTTGATGTATAGAAAATATCTATAGCAACAAGGTTAGGAACGTGTTAGCACTTCAAAATTACCAGTTTCTTTATTGAATCCCCATGTGAAAAGCTTACCAATTTGTTTGCTCTATAGCCTTCTCTATGTAGCCTCTGTAGCCCTCTAAGCCTTCTATTATTCCCTTTATTTCACCCTCTATTGAAAAATATTTATTTCTCCCACTTCTATTATGTTTCTTGTTTTAGAGATCAGTGATGTTCAGGGATGTTGCTGTTGACTTCTCACAGGAAGAATGGGAATGCCTGGACTCTACTCAAAGAGATTTATATAGAGACGTGATGTTGGAGAACTATAGTAACTTGGTGTCACTAGGTAAGGCCATCTGTCCCTTGTATCTCAGGATCTAATTTTGGAATGGCTGCTTTCTCTGCTATTACCTCAAAGTTACTTTTAAAGTAAATGAAATTTATTATTCTCAAAGGAATAGTTTGAAATATTGGAAAGTGGGCACCTTTATCTTCTCAATCCTTCAAAAGGCTTTCACACTACCTATGATCATTGTCTTTCTACCAGCTTCCTTAATTATCACGGAATTCGATTTGAATTCTGGAACACTTGCAACCTGTCAGAAAAAAAAAAAAACAGGCTTATATGTAGTTATACTTCAGATCTGCTAAAGAAAGCCCTAGATAACTCACAGGCTTAGTCACAAATTTAAAAAATTAAATGTGGAAATGTGTAGTTTTTTCCATTTTGAAGGAGTTAATATTCTTTATATAGTGACACTATATTTTACCAACAACTCAAGTAAATACAGTCTATCACTTAAACACACTCTTGTACATGTGTTTAGTAGTTGAATGTAACATATAAAGAACTTTGCATTCTACATTAAATGAATATACTGGAATCACTTTTTATTAGAAAATGGATTGGGAAAAATCTGCAATTATCTAAGGAAGTTTATTGTTTTTCCTTAGCATTTTAATACAGGATAGATGTGGGAAACCACAGAGATGACTGTCCTTGAAAAGATGAGCACCTATCTCCATTTTGGGTAAACTTGGCCTTATCTCCATGTATTGATATGTACAGAGCTGGCTAGATTATCTCTTTATCCCTTCAATTGGCTTTAAGCAATGCAAATTGGGCTGGCTGAGGAACTGATGTATAATCTCTAAGGCAAAGTAACAGGTCAGTGTTACCCTACCCAGTGACTCCCCAAATGTGTGGTCGAGCCAGGCAGGATGGCCAGCCATGCGGAGCCTGGGAGCCTCGAGAAAGAGGCTGTGACTCCCCAGGGCTAAAAGGTTGTGATAGGTCCCCCGCCTGAGACTTGCCCAGCCATCATGGTGACAGACCACATGTTGAACCATAATGGTGTTTAACTCCTTCTTCCCAGAAACCCCTGTAGTTTCTTCTTCCCAAAGTGCCTTTGCCAGACCCCCTGCATACCACAAATGAACCTATCTCCTTTAGCTACGTCTTGCTAAATAGCCTAGGTCAGCAGCC
>RJWT010012098.1:0-22732 GCA_004365215.1 Cuniculus paca
AACTAGCTATTATAGTTTGAAAGAATACCATTATGTTCATCAGTGTTTGGGAAATGGTTGCAAAAAGTACAAAAGCATTTTGGTTTCAGTGTCGAAAACTCAAACAGTATTCACAGGCGAAAACCGAATGTGGAATACATCAGTGACAAGATAATAACCAAATAACTTGATTTGTTCACAGAGTGCAATGATCCTCATGAACGTGTATTGCAATAAGATTTTGAAGCCCATAGATGGTTCCTGTTGTCAACCTCGACCTCCTCTTACTCTCATACAGAAGCTAGCTGCTTGTTTTTTCACTTTCTCTATTATTGGATATATAATTTTTTATATAATTCATCGTAATCCTCATCGGAAGAATAAGCCATGTAATGATTTGGAAAGTGGAGAGGAAAAGAAAAATATTATCAATATCCCCCTGTCTCCATTAGAAATACTTTTACAGTCTTTCTGCAAACTTGGCCTGATTATGGCATATTTCTATATGTGCGATCGTGCAAATCTGTTTATGAAGGAAAACAAATTCTATACGCATTCATCTTTCTTTATTCCAATTATCTACATCTTGGTTTTGGGAGTATTTTACAATGAAAATACTAAAGAGGTAAGAATCATTTCCTTTTTAGTTCATGTTATCTTTTTTGTCTCATTATAAAATCTAGGTTAAAAAGTATATTTTGTGCCAGCATATACAGCCATGTAAATAGACAAGGGTGGAGGAAGTTTGTAGTTGCGCTTCACTTGGTAGCTTCTTAAGAGTTGCTTTTTGGAAACAGGAGGAAATTTTTAAAGGGTTGGGTGAAAACTGCTGAAAAGTTGGAAAGCTTTACCTGTGAAAAAGATGTCATAACTTTTAAGGATGGAGAAAGTGGAACCACTGTTGATTTTATAGTGGTCTTCAAGTATTGTATACTATTTATTATCTTTTATAAAGTAAAACTCATATTAAATGTGTAGGCACAAACGTACTTTATATTTAAATATTTAGCAGTCAGGCATATACACCCACATGTTAGAACTTACACAGTGATGTGACTACACTTTTACTATTCTGAATACCACGTTTAGTATTCTGAATTTCCTAATTTAGAATTGCTGTCATGCCTCAGAATACTTGCGTAAATTGTTTTCAAGGCATGAGTTATTCAAATTAATTCTCTTGTAAAAATAACTCTCATAAAAGGATGATTAATCAGTTCTTCATCTCCAGTGAGAGTATGCTAGGGAAAATAAACTTTAATACTAGAATCTTCTGTCAGTACAATTTAAGATAAATATAAGATCATTTTTAAACTCTGAAATTGTAAAATTTTGTCAAGGAAAATGATAGAATGCCAATTTTAGAATTACACTCAAATCTGTCATAGTTTTAATGATATTTAATATAAAACCATAAAGAGCAACTTAAATATTAAAAATTCATTTAGCTTATAATTGTTTTTCAAATGCATGCTGTATTTAAAATTGTTTTATTGTATCTTTTAAATGACAATTTTTAACTGTCTCCTCTCACCACCAGGATTTCTTTGACAGAAGCATTAGCTTTATAAATTTATATATTCTAAGAAAAATTATAACACACTTAATATGTGCTGTCCAAATAATTGATGAACTTTGAAACAGATTTTGGTTCCTTTGTGCAGACTAAAGTATTAAATAGAGAACAAACAGATGAATGGAAAGGCTGGATGCAGCTTGTGATTTTAATTTATCACATCTCTGGAGCAAGTACAGTGAGTATTATACATTTAAATTCAGAAAAAATAGGAAATATTCTCACTTTAATGTTTCTTTAGGGCCACTGGCTTTTTTGTATTTTATATTCTCTACCAATTTGAGACTCTTCTTGCTTCCCACCCAATCTTTCTGTCTTCTCAACTCTTTGAGACACTATCATTTTAAAACAAATTGAAATTTCTTTTTAAAAGATAAGTCAATAATTGATATATATTTATTTAATGTTACTGCAGTAGAACTAGCTGATATCTAAAGGTATTGTTTCTTATCATCTTGTTGAGCAGCTAATTTGCAGTTAACAAGAAACTTTATAGATCACTAATGATTTAGAATAAGCCGGTTGTTAAAAGAAATCAAATTAGATTATTACATATTTCTACCCTTCATTGTAGTTTAGGAAATTTATCCAACTGTTTTTATATTTTTAAAGTTTATAACATTTAAAACTGTCTTGCCCCATGTTGAGAAAAATCTAGATAGGGATAGACTGCCTTCACAGACCACCTAGTGTGCACGATCCTTGCTATTTTCTCCTCTGAGCCGTAGAGGAATCTGCTTTTGGTCACCCAGGACCTTCTGGACCTAGTCTGTTTTTCTTTCCTTAGGTGTTTTAAAAGACAGGGATTTTCATGGATATGGCAGACTTAGGAAAAAATGTATTCCTTCTGACTTATAACATTCCACCTATATTATAGGTATAGTTTGTATAAAATAGGTTTTAAAAATTTAAGACAGTCATAGTTTGGAAGCAACTAAATTGTTTATTTGCTTACATAAAGCACACATCTATAAACTGTTTTGGAGCTAGTGATAAACTGAAATAAGAGAGGAGGGCCCAGAAAAGAGTATTTTGAAAATTCCTTAGCATCAATTAAGAAGATACATAATATATTACTGTGTTTTTTTTCAGATATCTCTGCAATTTTGAAAACAAATTGTTCTTCATTATCTCTTATTTTCAAAACTTGTTAGTGATTTTATAGATAGTTTGAAAGGCAAAAGACAAAAAGGAAAGTGTAATTTTTACTGAAATTAATGGCTATATGTATTTGTGGCAACAGTGAACTCTCAGCTGAAGGGGTGCTAATTACTTTGAGCAGTTTTGGTTGAGCTAAGTCAGCAGGAGAGATGAAGTGATAAGTTTAATTTAGAAACCTCATTCAGAATTTATAGGATAATTCTAGAGATTCTTTGGAAGTAAGTAAAGATGAATATTGAGTCCTAGAAATGTCTCTGACAAGTGAATAAAGACTGATTTAATTTTGGGGGGAAAATTTTTGCTTTAAGAACATGCCATTTAGAGACATAAGTAATTGCTGATATATTAGAGGGTAATACTGCTACTTTAAAAAATTAGGTAGAAAAATATTAATGACAGATTAGGTTACTCAATGCAATGATTCCAGAAAGGGTTTAGATCATAAAACGATGACAGTTTAGCATTCTATTTTAATCATTTACCAATTTAACATTCTTGTTTTAAACCTAACATTTTAATATAATTTCTTTTTTTGTTTTGTTTTGTTTTGTATTTTGAGACAGGGTCTCGCTGGGTAGTTTAGGCTGGCCTTGCTCTCACTGTGTAGCCCAGGCTGGCCTTCAACCCACAGTGATCCTCTTGTCTCTGTCTCCCAAGTGCTGGGATAATTGGCATATACCACCACACCTAGCCTAATACATCTTCATAGTCTACATTGTGATTCTGATTTACAATTTTTTTTTCAATCCTTGTTCTACAAGGTCATACTTTTCATTAACAGATCTTTTGTAATGATTAATTAACATATCCCTGTTGTGTTATGCAGTATTTTGTGGTTGAGAATTGCCTGTCTCTATATTGGCAAAATAAGGCTAGTGTAGGTTTTAACATATTTTGGAACATAATTCTTGAATCATTGAGAGATCAACTTGATTAAAAACTTTTTAACAACCATTATTATTCCAATTACCTAGTCTTAATGCTTTGAATAAAATAGTTCAAGATTTTAGCTGTGCCATATTTTTATGCTGAAAGAGCAACTGTGTCAAATATTCCACAGAATTATTAAAATAACCAAGATGGTCTGGCAGATTTCTACTATAAGTATAAACACTCTTTTTAAATATAATTTATATCAAATACACTTAAATTCCTATGAACTTAATATGGATAGAGCAACAAGTTTAGTATATACAGAAGAGAAATTTTGTTTCATTATAGTTACTAGTTGTTAATTTTGTTTTGCATTTTATCTTAAAAATTTTATGAACAGACTTGAAGGAAAGGCTGTGAGGGAAAATTCAGGGGGCTAGAAAATGAATAGAACTGTAAATCAGCCTAGTTATTAAGTAAATGAAGTTAGAACTCAAAATACATTTTTAATATGAGAACTTTTTGTAAGTAATACTTCACTAATGAAAAATAAAAGTAGTTTGGATTAAAAGAGACTGAAGAATTATAACAACTAAGTGCAATGTGTGATCTTTGATTCAACATTCTTAGATTAAAAAATAAATTTACCTTAGTCATGAAGGTTATTACTAGGATAATAAGAGAAATTTAACTATAGATTATAGAACAAATACTATCATATTCATATTAAACTTCTTGGGCATCATCTTGGTTACTTTTCTCTCAGTGCTGAGACAAAATACCCGACACTCAAAATTAAGGAAGGGTTTATTTAGCTCATGGTTTGTGGAGGTTTCAGTCCATAATCAGCTGGCTCCAAGGCAGGATGGCATAGCACAGGGGAAACAGTTCAAGGTGGCAGAAGACAGCAAAAGCAGTAAGAGCAAAAATGGGGAGAACAAGCCTCATTTCTCCTTATATTGTAAGCAGGCTACTACCCCCAAGGGTGGGTGTAGCACTCCACACCATCTTCCTGCCCTCCTCTTGTACAGGCTTAGGATGTTTACAAAGTGAGGCCCTGTCTGCCTGCTAAGTAGCTTAGTTATATTTCTAAACTTCTCAAGTTGACACAGTGTATCAGCCATTGCAGATACAATAATGATAGTCATGTCAGAAACTACCCTTTCTTCCTAGGAACTACATGGTGACATATGTAGAGTGCTGTCATATGTTCTACAATACACTTTAAACATTTTCAGCATGATATATAGTTATTTATTGTACCGATTGTACAACTTTTCTGTTGGTTTAAAATACCTTAAAATTAAAAATGAGACATAGTACATGACATTTGTATTTGGGTAATGTTGGTAGGAACTTGAAAATTGTGATAGTTTTTATTTCAGTTTAAGTGAATTATAGTTGCTGTTTAAATTTAATAACCAAGCCCAACTTTGTAATCCCATCTCTTGTCTTGAAGGGACTTGAAAGCATGTGTCATGGAGAGTGATTAAAGTAATTGGGAATGGTTAATATAGGCTTGACATCTGTTTGCAAATACTTGTAGAACTATTATAGAGATTTAAGAATGATTTATCTCTAATGTGTGACTATGAAACTCTTCACAGTAGTAGCTAGTGGCTACATTTGGCTTTCAAGTGCTTGAAGTATAGCTATCCATAGCTGAAATGTGCTGTATGAGTGAAGTACTGCAGGTTTAATATGATTAATTCTAATAAATTATTTCTAAGTTAGAAAAACTTCATATGTGAAACATCTTATTTATATGTTAAAATGATAGTTTGAGTATATCTAGTTGAATAAAATATGTGTAATAAAATGAGTTTCATCCATTTCTTTTACTTTTTTAATGTTCTGATAGCCACTTATAAAAATTACCTTTATGAGTCACATTTTATTTCTATTGGACAGTATTGTTCTAGAGGGTTGTAGTTAGTAGCTTTTACAGATCGTTAGGTTTCAACTTTTCATGGAAAAGAATTTTAGCAGTTAATGATTATCTGATAGTGGAATGGATTTTGTTGGGGATCTGTATATTTTCTGCTATTAAAAAATGATTAGGCAATCCAAGAAAGGGATATTTTAGATTTCATTCAAGAATGAAGTAAAGATACGAGTTTCTATAAGTTCTGAGGTTGTTTCAGTACTATATTTGCCATCTTCATCTCTGGATTCTAAAGTTACATGTTCACCGTAGATAGAAACAAAAGACATTTATAAAAAAAAGAGAACTATTGCTGGGGATTTAACTCAGTGATGTAAACACCTGCCTAACAAGCGTGAAGTCCTGAGTTCAAACCCCAGTACCACAAAGAAAGAAAAGAACTATGATGAAAGGTAATAAATTAAACCTTATGTTTGATGCATAGATTGTTGGTGCTATAAGAATTGAGAGAAAGGAGAAATTATTTTCATCAGATAGTAAAATTGGGCAACAAGGTTTTGAACTGGGTTATGAAGGACAATAGAATTTGAATAAACAAAACACAGAGAAAGAATCTTCTGGGGCTGAATGAACTGGTAAACAAAAAGTAGTTGGCAAGGAAACACATGAAGGACCAGTTTAGGAGTCAGAGAACCTGTAAGTTTGATTAGATAGAGGCATTGTAGCAAAATTTATGATCTACTGTAAGTTCAGGGTTTTGTTTTCTCCCAGCATAAATATTTTCCTTCAAAAAAGAAAGATATGTTCCAGCATCCATGCTAAAGATGCATACAGTCAAGGCCTCATAAAATCTATTTGAGAGTCTGAGGCAGAGAATCGCAAATTCAAGCCCAGCCTCGGCAACTTAGCTACTTAGTGAGACCTTGTGTCAAAAGTATACATAGGTAGGTAGTTAGGTAGGTAAGTAGGTAGTTAGGTAGGTAAGTAGGTAGGTAGGTAGGTAGGTAGGTAGGTAGGTAAGTAGGTAGGTAGGTAGGTAGGTAGGTGGGTGGGTGGATGAATGGATGGATGGGATGGATGGATGGATGGATGGATGGATGGATGGATGGATGGATGGATGGATAGATGGCACAGGATGCAGCTCAACGATGGAGCAGCTGGCTGTGAGCCCAAGTTTGAGAGCAAGGCTATTTAAGGTGTTTGCTTGTTTTATTCTGCAAAACCTTACATGGGGAAGACACATTAAACTAAAGTGATTGTGTCCATAAGCAGTGTTAATGCTGGGTAAGTGCACTGATGAGCCTTTAAAGTAATCATGTTAAAAAGCAAAGGAGATGGTGAATATCCACCTGAGCAATCAGTAAGAGGTGGACAGGTAGAAATAAAGTGTTCTAAAATTACAGGGATTAATACTTATGAATGATGTAACATTTCCAGTGGTTCTTCTAATATGTAAATTCATTATGTGTTGTGTTTCAACTTGGAAATGAAGATGTGATACCATAGTAAATGATCCAAGCAGCTTGGTTGTGATGAAGTCAGTGATACGGGAATGTAAACAAGATTGTTTCATGTAGCAGCAGAATGGAAAGAAACAATTATTTTTAAATTATGCTTGCATATTTTTTGGAGATGTAGTCTTTACTAAGTAAATATTATAGTCATTTGACTATTTTATTAATAAGTGGGACTTTTTAATCTTCTCACTGAGAAAGTTTAAAATCCACGGTAATCAGGATATATAGTGTCTCATAGTTATTGCTATCATATATTGAATTTTGAGTGCAAGTTAATATACAAGTGCTGCCCACTTATTATTCATTTCTTAAGAACCCCTTGAGGAAAAAGATGCTAGTCTCATTTTCTAGGTTAGGGAGCTCAAACTTAGACAGCTTAAAAACTGGCAGAACTAAAATGTGAAACTAGGTCTGCGGGATTCCTAAGTCAGCAGCTTTGTAATTCCTTCTGTGATGTCCAACTTTTGAAAATAAATCTCTTCATTGAACTAATGCCAAATGAAGATGACAATCATTGTATTTGTTATATTTAAAGGTACGGTTTGTGCAATTGTATATTTAAACTATTTATTTTTGTCAACAGTTTTTGCCTGTGTACATGCACATTCGAGTTCTGGTTGCTGCATATCTATTTCAGACAGGGTATGGACATTTCTCATACTTTTGGATCAAGGGAGACTTTGGAATTCATAGAGTTTGTCAGGTGGGAATGTATTCTGTTATTTTCTTTTTCTTGCAACCCAACTTCCTCTGTGCCAAACCTAAATTTAGCCATTATAAGACCATGAGCAATTTGAATTTATGAAATAACACTTCAGAATTGTATTTCTATGTTTAGTAACTGAGATATGTAATTTACTAGTGATGGGAGGAAAATATAGTTTAGGTGAATTGTGAAAGCACTGATACACAAGGAACAACCCTGGTGATTCACTTAAGTTTTGTAGAAATGTACAGTTGCCTGGGATTATTATAATATGCTACTTTTTTCTCCTTGATGATTAATATTTCTTAACTTTTTATCTTGTGTCGAGCAGTTTCTAAACACTTCATTTGCCTCTTCGTTATCTTTCATTATGAATAAGGAAACTGAGGTCAGAAAAATTAAATAATTTTCCCAAGGTCACAGCATAGCGCTAACATAAATCTGCTCAAATTCTGTGTTCTTAGAATGACTTTGAACTGAGGTCTGAAGTAACTGTTACAAAGACGGTTTTGCATAACATTATTTTGTTATCTATGACAACTCTCAGTTTAATCTCAGTGATGTAAGGGAACATCAGACACCCTTTCTTGGGGTAACCTAATGTCTGCTTATAAACTGCAGCCCTAGGAAAGAGGTTTACAGTTTTTTCCCCTGACATTTGACAGTGTGGTAGTTATAGCTAGAGGACAGCTCAGGCTCATACTTGACTGGCATTTAGTTAATATTATGATGCATAAGTATTTTATATTCAGCTCTTTACAGTGATTCTAGGACAAATACAACTTTAGGTTTAGTAAAATATACTTGTAGTCATTATTTGAGTCTTAAATGTTAGTACTCTGACAAAGAAAATCTGTCTTTGCTTTTCATATAACCTGAAATGAAAATCATTTTCTTCTCCTTTTTAATAGGTTTTATTTCGTCTCAATTTCCTAGTAGTGGTGTTATGTATAGTAATGGATCGGCCTTATCAATTCTATTACTTTGTCCCCTTGGTCACTGTATGGTTTATGGTCATATATGTTACTTTAGCGTTATGGCCACAGATAATCCAAAAAAAAGCAAACGGTAAATATACTATCTTACTAATGTTAATAAAAATATTCTTTCAATGTGCTAATTTGTTTTTGCTGCTAAAGGTTTTTAATAAGAGATATATGCAGTTTATGTGTAGTTTTGACATTTTGAGTTTTGTTCTTAAGCTATATTTCTCAAATGTTATAGCTAAGTCTCTTATGGAGGATATAATATAATATAATACCTTATAACATTGCAGAAGACTAGTTTATATTTACATTATATGCATCTTTCCTTTTTAAAATTTAAATTTTTCAAAACAATTTCACATGTTAACTAATTGAAACAATTTTCAAACTGCCTTGTATAGAGCCAGAGGTGAATGTATTTGGAAGAAAGAAAAGAAACCCAAATAAAGTTTCAGACCCCAGTGTCCTGCTACAGTATTGGCAGTTCTGTTGTATTTGATTTTTTAGATGTTCATTTGCAGAACAGCCTCTTAGCTCCAAGTTTAAAAGCATTAATATAATTTGTCTCTGAGCAATTCTTTAAGCAGTATTTATTATTAACCTGTTTTTTATAAGGAACCCAAGCAGCCAAAGGGTTGTCATTTTCAAAGTTCCCATAGCAGCTACGGTGTTCAAAGTAAGACCTCAGTCCTTTATCTTAGCACTTTTTTTGCTTCAAGGCCGTATCATTTAAATGAAATCTTCCCTTTCTGGAAAATATTTTTAGTTTTAAGAATGTACCTAGCTTTCAACCAAGTATTATAGATCAAAAATATCTTTCTATTGGCTTCCATTATAATATCAAGTAACTTCAGGAAAGAGTTGAGATCCATCCTCTATTATCATTCTGTATCTGTGGAAGCCTCTGTAGTAGAATCACTCTACACAAACCCAGCATATTAATCAAATAACACGCATCAACTTTGAATGCATAATTTAAAATATACATATGTTGAGAGATGTCCTATGGTTAAATCTTATCCATTAGGAAATTTAAACTGTCTTCTTGAAAGTTTAAACAAATTGCCTAGGTCGCACCTGAGTTTTAGCATTTCACTGAACATGTTTTTCTATATTTTGTTGTAACATTCAGTAACAAATATGTATAATTGAATCTGAGGAGTATTTTTAAGCATATGTATAGTACCTGTGCAGCAAGCATATAGAGTATCAGTTATATGCTGTAGCCTCATTCCTAGCAAGAATTCTCTGCTTTTTATTCCTCTTGCCTCACTTGTAATTTATCCTGCCTGTGTATTTTTTATTTTATCCCTGTAAGAAACCTTAAATTATTTTGAGAACTGTTAAGGATGTAAAAAAATGTTAGAGAGTATTTACATGTATTTTCTGATATAAATTTGTATTTCATAGTAAACTAAGTGTTTTCTCTCTTAGGAAATTGTCTCTGGCATTTTGGCTTACTGTTGAAACTAGCCTTTTTGCTGTTATGTATATGTTTTTTGGCGTATTCTCAGGTTTGTACAGTCTTTTCCATTTGTATTTTGTAATATTTTAAAGTTCGAATCTATTAAGCTATATGGGAAGAGTCAGGGATTTTTTTTTAGATTCATTTTTTAAATGACTATAATGAAAGCGTCATTCTGTAACTGACTACCCAGTGTAGTTCTTTTGAGACCTATCTACTTTTGTTACCACTGTTTTTGTTGTAAAAGCAATTTAAAGCTCTTCCTCTGGCAATTGTTCAAGCTCCATTTTACTTGACTTTGATCAATCAGACATTTATTGAATGCCTCTTACAAGACACTACTCTTAAGTGGGGATCAGAATTCTCTTGACAGAATTTGCAACTTAAGTTTGTGCATTATTCATTGCATCAAACTGTTACTTGATGTTTCTATAACTGCAGAAAGTAAAAATTTGGCAGTTAGTAAAACCAACTTAGCTGCAGAGGGGCTCGTACATGTGTCCTATGTTTAATAAAATTTTGAGTCATTTTCCTACCTCTGACCTCTTGTCTCCCCCTATTCTGATGGTTGAGACCTTCTGTGGTTTTAGCAGGATCACAATCTGCTACCTACTGGTTGAATCTACTAGGCATATGTATTTTTCAGCACCATGATATTTATGGCAAAATATCTTAATTCGAATACCTACAGCAGTGGTGGCAAACCTATGGCATGTGTGCTGAGGTAGACTGTTATCACTGAAAGCTCTACAAGGTTTGCCATCACTGGTCCATAGTGTTAACACAGTCTGTGGTTCCTCGCAACTCCAATACTGTTCTGTTATGTGGCTGTGGCTTGTGTCAGGTGTAAATGCCCTATAGGTATTTTTATGTATACATGTAATTCTCTAAAGCTGTTTTAGGAAGTTTTTTTTTACAGGCTTGGGTACTTATTTGCAAACTTAAAAGTATTAACTGGGCCTGGTGGCGCACGCCTGTAATCCCAGCACTTGGGAAGCTGAGACAGAAGGATCCTTAAGATTTTGAGACCAGCCTGGGCTACAAAGTGAGCTCAAGGTCAGCCTGAACAGCATAGTGAGACCCTGTCTCAGAAAGACAAGGGCCAGGGATTTAGCTCAGTGGCCTAAGCGTCTGCCTGGCAAGTGTGAGGTCGTGAGTTTGATCCCTGGGGTGGGGGGACATCTTAAAGTATTTACAACATCTTTTTTTGCATGACATTCAGGTCCTGAGAGGAGATAAGTAAAATAAAAAGGAAATACCAGGTATATGTATAAAGAGGTAACAGCAATGAGTACTTGATAGCTGTTTGCTAAGATTCCCAATGCTCTGTGAGCACTTCGGAGGGGAAAAAAGGGACTCTGAGCAGAGAGTTAACAGAGGGAATAAGGAGGTTTCCCCAATTTTGAGTCAGTGTTGCCCACTGGACAACAATGAAGAGTGTAGAGTTCAGTGCATCCCATTTCTTTCCAAAAGTGAGTGCTCAGGAAATACAAATTTATTGATGACATAAAAAAGAATTCTTTAACTAGAAATAAAATTCTAAGCTGTGAAACTTTTGCTTTGTTTTGTTTTGGGTTTTGGGGGGGTTTTTTTGATACCAGGAATCGAAATCACGACTTTGTACTTGCCAGGCAGGGGCCTGAGCTGTATCCCTGGCCCTATAAAACTTGACATCATATATGTATGTCATAGATATACTGCATATAATGTACATCTACAAAATCATATTTAGTACTTATATGTTACCTCTGTATTCATATTGACATATGTAGTGTGTATAACCTAAAGTAGTTTAGATTGCAACTCTTGGTAAGAATCATTCTTCATTTTCTGAGGCATAGATTTTGATAATGTCTATTTTAATGTGCTATGTACATTTTAAATTCTGTGATCAAGTGGAGACTTTTCATTATTTTCTTTTGGTTTTTAATAATTTAAAAAAAAAACCATGATGTTACCTTTTTTATGCTGTGGTATTAAGTCTATCAGTGGAGGTTTCCTTGATAGAGTTTGTCATCGTTCTTTCATCTGAAAATTGAAGTTTTTGTTCTGTTCTTTGAAAGACTTCATTAATGTACAGAAATGTACTCAAGACTTCTGCCCCTTCATTTCCAGATTTTCCAGGTGGTCAGACTAATAACTTCATCAGAGTAAAATTATAAACTTTGTTTCTAAGGCTAGTAATGGCTCTTGCATATGGTTGATTAAGTTGATTAATTTAGAGGACTTGTTTAGCTGCAGTAGTTAATAAGAGATTGTTACAAACATTCAGAAAAACTATATTTTAACCTTTACAATTACGCTTTAGGACATTGATACCATATTTACTGAAGTAATTGTATTGTTTGATTAATAATTATTAACCGTTTTATATACTAGATTTCAAATTTTATATAGAATAATTTTCCAGTTACTAAGTCTTTAAAAATTTTGCAGTCTCAGTGGCTTTTATGTAAAGAGCACATGAGTTTAAAAAACTTAAGTCAGCCAGGTATGGTGGCGCATTCCTGCAATCCCAGCACTTGGGAGGCTGAGGCAGGAAGATCGTTGCAAGTTCAAGACCAGCCTGGGCTACAGAGTGAGCCCAAGGCAGCCTGAACTGCATAGCGAGACCCTGTCTCAAAAAGACAAAAACAAACAAACAAAAAATATTTAAGTCATTTATTAGCCATTGGTAAGATAAATTTATTTTAAAAAGAAATTTAAATATAGTCACAGTTTAAATGAAATTAATAGCATTTACAAATTGTGAATGACACACAAATTTAACTTTAGAAAACTATAATTTGTGATAGAATTGCAAAGCAGGTATTAACTCATATCATTTTAATTTTTCTGGGTTCCTTTTCTCAGGGTGCATTTGAGAAGATCTTTTCTCTTTGGCCATTGTCCAAGTGTTTTGAACTGAAAGGGAATGTATATGAATGGTGGTTCAGATGGAGGTTAGACCGTTATGTATGTATTTACTTTGTGATATTTTGTCATTTTAAATTATGTTGTTAGAAAATGACTTGGAGATTTTTAAGTCTATTTTTATTTTGGTTTACAATAAAGAAATTTGTTAATTTAGTTAAAACAGTCTACTCCCTCCCTACACGCACGCACACACACACACACACACACACATAAATCAGCAGGGAAATATTGTAAAAATGTCGTACAGTTTTAACTTATAGGTGACATATATGTTTCATCTGTTCAAAACAGCATGTATTGAGCCCCTATATGTGTCTTAGATATTGGTATTATGAAGTATTTATTAGAGAAAGAAGACATAGCACCAGTCCTCTAAGCCTAACAATTTCGTATCTTAAATTTCAAATTACTACTTAATAATAGGATGCTAAACTGTGATGTGGGTTTTGTGGTAGATGAATACAAAGAAGAAACAGTATATTATGAACTTAATCTTGAAAGATGATTAAGATTCAGTTGTCTGAGAATATGTAAAAGATCTGGTTAGTATAGCATTTAGAAAATAATACTCACTAAATAAATATCAGCTACTTCACTCTTTTTCTCAGATTCATCTCTTCTTTTCTTTCAACATCTGTTTTCTTAGCACTCTTCTTTGACACACGTAGTTTCCAGTACTACACACCTTCTAGTGGAAAACATGAATAAAAGAAGTCTTTGCTAGTCTCATTAGAGAACTCTACTGCAATGTGCTCGTCTTAGTCTGTTTGGGGTACTTAGGTGAATACCATAGATAAGGTGACTCATAAACAACAAAAAATGATAAGAATGTATTTCTCACAATTCTAGAGGCTGGGAAGTCCAAGCTGAGGTGCTGGTAGACGTGGCATCTTATGAGGGCCTACTTCCTGGTTCACAGGCACTGTTTTCTTGCTGTGTTCTCACGTGGTAGAGGGGCCAAGGGAGCTCTCTGGGGCCTCTTTCATGTAAAAGGCCACTAACCCCATTCAGAAATGTTCTACTCTCATGACTGTATCTCTTCCCAAAGGCTCCACTTTGAAACTATCACACTGAAAATTAGGTTTCAATATATGAGTTTTGGGAGAATGCAGACATTCAGTCTATTGCAGTGGTAGTTTACCTGAAGTCTGTATTTATTTACATCCTTGTTAAAGAAAGTTCATACTCTTTCTGCTGTATTTTTTTTTTTACTCTTGTATGCGTATATCCCTTTTTAAATGTATGACTTGAAGGTGGTATTGTTTTTATTTTACTGAAAGGATCAGTATAAAATTATTTTTTTTTCATTTTTGGGGTATATTTAAATTTTATCACGTGTCTTCGGAAGAGTGTCTTATTTTTAAATTGTTGGGGAAGGAAGAGTAGCTCAGTGGAAAAGCATGTGCTTAGTATACTCAAGGCCCTCAGTTCAATATCCAGTATCGAAACTAAACTAACCTAAACTAAACTAAACTAAACTAAACTAGCTTTTGTAACTTTACTCACCGCTGGAAGTGCTTCACATGACCTGACGCCACCTCGTATTTGGCGGGAGGAGTTTTCTCATCTGCTGCTGATGGTTTCTAAGTCATTGGCTTTATTTCATTGTCTGAAACTACACTCTCGAAGTTTAAGTTCTTTATAGGAACTCTGAACCTTAAGCTTTTAACTCACTTACTTGTATTAATTCAGCCCTCATTAACAACATATTTTTGCCATTATTTGAAAGTAACTGTTAAAAAGACATTTTCTCTCTTTTCTCAGGTAGTCTTCCATGGAATGCTGTTTGCTTTCATTTATCTGACTTTACAGAAACGCCAAGTACTTTCTGAAGGAAAGGGTGAACCTCTTTTTTCAAACAAAATTTCAAACTTTCTGTTGTTTGTTTCAGTAGTTTCCTTCTTGGTAAGTTTTGAAATATAACTTTCTAATTTTCCAAAATCTTAAGCGATAGGGAAGTTAACTTTAAGATCTAGGAATGTAAGCACTCACTTTTAATACATAAATCTTTGCTTTTTAATTTTTTACCTTATTTTTTCTAATTAGACATAAGTTCTTTTATTTTGTTTTCCTTTTTACAATTTGTTTGTTCTGTGGTACTGGGGCTCAAACCCAGAGCCTTGCTGGTACTAGGCATTGCTCCACTGCTGGGCCATATCTTTAGCCCATAATTGGACACAAATTTAAAGGAAATGCATAGGTAGGTTAAATATGAAGAGTAACTGAGAGTTCAAATGAAATGTGAATTTTCAAAGTTACCAGTTTGGGAAGAAAATCCATGGGAAGATGTTTGATAGAAGAGCCATCACTGCCTCATGATCACTATTTTCAGAAAAGAAGAAACGCTGTCCCCCCGCCCCCAACTCTGTTCCATTATGTTTGCACAGTTAAGCATCCAAAACACATGAGGAACAAACCTCCAGTTTCTACTCATGCTTTTTATATGGCATCATGAAACCACTGCTACATTGCGGAATATAAAGTACTTAAAAATTGTGAGAGCCCCATTTAGGCTTAACTGGTTTTGTGAACTGACTTACCCTTTTTTTGTTTTAGACCTATTCCATCTGGGCTAGCAGTTGTAAGAACAAATCAGAGTGCAATGAATTGCACCCTTCCGTTTCTGTGGTACAGGTAATTATCTTGATTTAGAGAAATTGTTTGGTTTGGTTTGGTACCAAGGATTGAACTCACGACCTCGCATTTGCCAGGCAGACACTTATATCACTGAGCTATATCCCTGGCCACTTCTTAATTTTTGATGAGAACATAATCTTTTTTGGGAGGCGTGGATGTTTTTTGAGGCAGAGTTCCGCTGCGTAGCACAGGCTGGTTTTGAACTCACAGCACTCCTTTTGCCTGCCTCCTTAGTTCTGAGATTTCAGGCACGTGGCACTAAGCCTGGCTATAAAAGAACAAAGTCTTTAGAGATAGATTTAAGTTCAGACACCAGAAGATTGTAGGCAAGTTACTTCATCTTTCTAAGCCTCTGCAGTAATAAGGATACTAAAATCTCTCTCAAAAGGTTATGTTAGAGGTTTGCAAATGATCTCGCTCAGTATTTGTGACTTAGAAAATGTTAATCCTCTTCATGTATTTGTTTTTTAATCATTTATTTATTTAAAATTTTTTATTTAATTATAGTTATTATCTACTATGTGTTATATGCTATGCCAGGAAGAAGCAGCTGAGTGTTAAGATGCAGCTCTTGTCCTCGAGAAATTCATAAGTCTAATAGAGATCTATAGACAAATAAACACTTGTTTAAATTTTTGTATTCACTTTAGAAATTTTTGATACTTACTCCATGTTAGATATTATATGAGGGGACACAGTAAGTGCCAAGTCAAGTGTAGTTCCTACTCTACCTTCTTCTTACAGGTAGTAATTATACAGTAACCACAAAAATATGAGAAGTGTGTACTGCTTTACAAGAATATGATAAGCTGAAAGGAAGGCAGCCAGGGGTCAGAAAGGATTTCCCTAAGGAAATTAAACCAAGAATAGAAGGATAAAGACACAGTAGGCAACAAGAACATAAGCCCCAGTTTGGCGTGGTGGTACATGCTTATAATCCCAGCACTCAGGAGGCTGAGGCAGAAGGATTGCCATGAATTCAAGGCCAGCCTGAACTATATAGCAAGACCCTGTCTCAAAAAACACAAGGAAAAAAAAAGCAAACAAAAAACAGGCCCCAGAATGGGCAAGTGTGGCACATTCATGGACCGTCGAGCCAGGGAAGTGTGTGATGATGACTGATGGGCAGAGGCTGGGGGATGGCTCCCGTCGCATTGCATTCGGCAGAGTTACAGCACCCCAGCTGCAGGAAGCCGCAGTACATTGTAATAAGCGTGGGAATTGCTTTGGACGCACATGGCAGTTCTTCCTCTTGATTATCAGAGGAGAGGTCTTGTAGGCCATAGTGTCTAAGTTAAAGTCTGAGAGGTGAGTTAATCCTCTTCAATACAGGGACTAGTTTATTTCTTTTAAACTCCTTTGTGCAGTACTCAGTAGCACCCAGGCAAGTGATAGATTCCCCAAACACAATTCATAATAGAAGTTTTAGGCTTTATGCTATGTTCATAAAGGTTTTCATGAGTTCTGTGGACAACAGTAGTGCTCACCAATAACCTTTGGTGCATCATATCGCATACGCCACTTCTGGGAGTCACCAGGTGGGAGGGAAACATTAGCACTCATGGTGCACAAACACAGAAGACCACAGGGCGGCAAAGGGGAAGCGTGGCTGCACCTGCGCACCACCAACAGAAGCACACCTGAGGCTTTCTCGTACAGCCGTCCCAGCTTTTACTTGCTCGTGTTCTCAGTTACTTCTTGTAGGGGAGCCAGAGCTTCTCCACTGCAGAGTAAAGAATGGACTGGGAGCATAAATTCAAGCAAGCACTAGTTTTATCAGCTGCTACTTCTTTTCAGAAGAAGTTTGTCCCATATTGTAGAAGTTCAGAGCATCCAAGTAGCTGCAAATACTGTCAGTTATACCCTTATTCCTGACCACATTTCACTAATAATGGCTGCCCATGGGGTCACTGAATTGAATATACCTAAGTAGTTCACTTCGGTTCCCTCTTCCCAGTAATAGTTATCCACTCATATTATTTCTTTACCTGTTATGTATCCCAGAGACTTCCGAGGTCCTTTGACAGGGTGATTACTGAATGTGGATTTTTCTCTGAATCACAGATATATTTTCCAATCCTTTTGTAAACAAAAAGTTTTTGAAAGAAGGTTGTCAACATGGCGACTTTTCTTTACAGTTCTTTGCTTCATTGTAAGGAATGTGGGTTCCAAAGAGAGTTCTTTGCTTCGTAGGACTAGGTAGTGGACTTGAGATTTGAGATTCCGAATTAGAAGATTAGAAAATTCAAGACTGATCCACCTTTTCCAAAAGGGTAGGAGATTTTTCTTGGGGGTAAACATTTCCAGAGAGAAAACGCAGCTTGAGGCATGGTGTGCCAAGCGCGCTGCGCAGGCGTGCAGGCTACGCCATTCTCACGCTACCGTGGCCTTCGGCGGAAGACGGCTTTGAAGCAGGTAGAGAGACAGGGTGCCTGCTGACTAAACAGACACTTTATGGAGGAGCAGAATTGTATAACAGGATTTGATGAAGTTCTGCTTCATAAATCATGGGAGCTTTCACTACCCAGAGGCTCAGGGAGGTTTGCATTTTCTCCTTTATATGTAAAACATTCCTCCCGCATCGGTTTGGTGAGACTCTAAGCTGCCACAAGCTTGTTTAGACTTTAAAAATCCCATCAGTGTCAATTCAAGAATAGAAAGTTACCACTTAAAGGAAAGCTTCACACAAAATGCCTTTTAATAAACTTACTAATAATATTCACCTTCATGGTTTTTCCTTAGATTTTAGCCTTCATCCTAATCAGGAACATTCCTGGATATGCCCGGTCAGTTTACAGTTCATTTTTTGCTTGGTTTGGAAGAATTTCATTAGAGGTCAGTACACTGATGTTGTGCTTTATGTTACATAGCTACATGTGTGTGACTAGATATAGAAGACTTTTAAAACCTTCTTCACGTTGTCTTAAACTTTTGAGCACAACCAAGATGCAGAAATCAGGAGAGAAAAATATTAGACCAGATATAAATGAAATGAAGCTAGAGGAACTCTGATTGTTACTGATCTCCAGAATTAAAAGCTGTATTCCTGAAATTCAGATTGTTGAAGTTTACCATAATAAAATTCACCTTTATTATAACTGGAAATTGTGGAAGATAATTAGACTCATTGTCTTTTGGGTGAGATTTATAATATGGAATGTATCTACAAAATCAGTTTCAACGGTAGACTTCAAAGTCCATTCTGTGTAGTCTGAGCTTTATTTGTTTTTTGTTTTGTTTTGTTTTTTAATTAAGTTTGTTGGTATATTTGAGATATACATAATGATTGCATTCATCATAAGAAATTTGTACCTGTACATGATACATGTTGATTCTTTTTTTTTCTTTATTTGAAATAGAATGTTTTAAAACAGTAGATTTCATATTGTAACAGGTATAGTGTAGAGTATGAGATTTATTAAGTTGTCTTTTAAAATATGGAAACCAAATTTTTCTTTGAGTTCTCCTGTCAGACTTTTTTACTTTCTTTGGCCTCATTTGTAAGAGCGATTGAGTAAAGGTAGGAGTTCTAAAGAGTAAATTCTGCAGTGTACTTTTCAGGGCCAATAGACAAAATCAAATGGTTGTGGAAAATGTTACTGTGCTGTCAGATATCTAAATAGGAAAAGTGTGGTTTAGTCATAGACACTCTGTACATAGCTGACTTTAAATACTCTTTCTTCTAGCTGTTCATTTGCCAGTATCACATATGGCTGGCTGCGGACACAAGGGGTATCCTGGTGCTCATACCCGGAAACCCAGTGCTCAACATCATTATCAGCACCTTCATCTTCGTCTGCGTGGCGCATGAGATTTCTCAGATCACTAATGACCTGGCACAGATTTTTATTCCTAAAGATAACTCATCTCTCTTGAGAAGGTTAGCATGTATAGCTGCATTTTTTTGTGGACTACTTGTCTTATCATCCATTCAAGATAAGTCAAGACATTAAATTGCTAAAATCCTAAAAAAACTTAAACTCTTCAGGCTTACTTTGTGTCTGCCTAAAGGAAAAAAGCTTCTATCTGGAGATATACATGTTTGTATAAATATAAATGTGTGGCAAGAGGACAGTTTAGTGTGTCTGTTGAACATGTTTGGTTGTATATATTGGCAGTGTACATATCCAATGTGAAATACTTAAAAAAAAATGATGAACCAGAATGCATCATATAGGACTGCATGTGAAAAGTCTTTTCTACTGGATCTATATTACCGTTTGTAAATGATTTTAAGTTAACATATGAAGGCAGGGAAATGATTACTTTTCCAGTAAAGAGGATAGATAATTTAGTTGGCTTAGTGACACCACTGAGTGTTTTGATATTAACTGAATTTGTAGTAATAAGACTCTCTGCACCTGTGTTCCTCGTGGAACTTCCTACTTCACTGAAAACTTTTTTACTCAAGACTGACTTACAGTATTGCTTTCTTAGCCTGTGTGCAATGATGTGGAATGATAAACAGTATGCCTTTAATTTATATATATTCATGTTGTGACATTATGTTTCCTGACATGATTTTTGTCCTAACTGTGGTTTTTCAGAAATATACGCCTAAATCTTTGTTCACTTTTCCTCTCATAGAGTTGTTTTAAGGCTCCATGACAGGGTTTTGTCATTGTTAATGTTATTGTTTCTTTTTATAAAAAAGCCAAATTTTCTTTCCGATCCGAACATTCTTCTGTTGTTTTCCGTAAGCTATGCCAGTCTGATGCTGGTTACCCATGTAATATGCCCCCTAATTAATTTTTGTATATTATTTCCAATGTTTGGAAAACTCTTTATAGCTATTTTGGTATTTCCTATTATCCCCTCCTATTTTTAAAAAGTATTTATCAATCTAAACATGTGCAGTGTAGTTAAGAGTCAAGTTGTTATGATTGAAATGTAGAGTTTTAAGTAAACTGGTGACTTCAGGCAATACATGTTTTTTTATAAGCTAACTCTTAGAGCATACGTTTATTTATCTGTTGTACAGATTTGATTATGATTTTTAATGTTTGAAAGATTGCACTTATTTCCTTTTACTGTGTGTGGGGTAAACTATATTTTCTGTTCACAGTATGTAAAAATATGGAGTAATTTAAACAGTAAATAAACATTCTGTGGATGCTTATTTTTGTATTGGCAAAGTGTCAATTAAACAATGTGTGTGTTTTTTAAACTGGTTCCATTAATGATGGGTTTAAATTTCTAATTTTCTTAATTTAAATTTACTTTTCTAAACTCTTAATATGTAAGAGTAGATCATTAAGTTTTAGCTGAATAAGGAATAATTTAATTATCAGTGCTTCTGTGCATAATCTGCCTTCTACTCATGAACTTAAGCATTATGGTTTATTTGTAGTTTTACTTGAAGATTTTAAAATATTAATTATTATTTCTGTAGCACTGAATTATGTGCTACTAACAATATTCCCATTAATTGAGGAATGTTTCATGGGCAGAAATCTGTGCTCTTTCCTTCCTCTCTTTGTCTGCCCTTAATCCTTTGGCGTTTCCCAGATAGACAATTGTAATGATTCATTGCCTTGCCTCATAGACTACAATCTTATAAGTAGAGAATAGTATAGTTATAAATCAAAAACTTCCAAGTACTGTGATCACATTATTCTTGTTCATGTATCTTGCCAATGATTAGAATGCAATTTAATTTAGCTTGGGAGTTTTATCACCTGAAAAAGATTCTTCTTGATGAAACAATTGAAAAAGAAAGATAACCAGCATCTCTCTGTGTCTTGGAAGCACTTAGCCTCTTCCAGAAGTGATGTCCAAGTGAATACGCAAATTTTTCTCTCCTGTTTGAACTCTAGCCTAAAACTTAACTGGCAAGGCCTGTTTCTTCAATCGCATGTTCTTGTTTAATATGCAAAACTTTTTACTGTAGCTAATTAAAATACATGATTAATGACTATGCGTAAGAGGCTACTGTGGAAGTTGCCACTATAACAGTATGGGTAATAAACGTGTTAAGTTTTTCCTTCACTGACTTAGATGCTGACCACTTCTTTTACTCAACTGTATGGTTATTTAAGGTGTTAAACAGAATATTTAGACACACTAAATTTGAAGTGAAGGCGCAGAAGTTCTCTAAACTCAGATTTTCTGTAATGGAAATCACATTCAGAAATCAACCACCTGGCTCTAAAAGGCACTTGCTTGACCCAGTGCTGCCCACATTCCCCCCTCTTTCCTGTGGCTACCCTCCCCATGTTTGTGGGTCACCAGCAGAAGCAGTGCAGATTCCATCCACACCCAAAACCACTTATTGTGCCTCTGAGTTAGATCCTATTTATTCTTTATTAGATCGCAAGCCATAAAGATGGATGAGCGGATAGGCAGATGCTGTAGGATCCAGAACAGAACGTCACTGAATGAAGGCCAGTGTATCAAGAAAGTTTGCAACCTAGAGGAAAATGCCCTTTAGGTTTGGACTTTTATCAGTTTAGCAAATCTTGGAGAAACCAAATTGGGGTTTTTATGTTGAGTGATATTAAATTGCTAATATGCTATCAATGTCAACTTTAAAAAAGTACAGTTACAACTTCCCTTGTTGGGGGAAAAAAAAAAGTAAGCTGGGTAGCTACTGAAGAGTTGATATTCGTAATTATTCCAAAAGTTGTAGATATTATGTTTGATTATTTTAGGGTAGTTTTGAAGACATGAAAACTTAAGATGCTCATTTTCAAAAAGCACTTTAAAGCTATATTTATTTTCTTTTAATAAAATTCCTTCTAGTATCTATATAATAGGAATTAGAAATGAAAACTTTTTCTTAAAAGTAGATCCATAAAGTAGTGGAAACAAGAGTCTATTTTTCAAACAAGTTGAGACTATAAAACAGATTAGAAATAATTTATTACATCTTATTTCTTGTTTACAACATAGTTTTAAAAATACCATTCTGGAGAATAAAAATAAGATAGATTAACATTTTGAAAGGAAATTTATGATTTCTTACAAGTTTTCTTTCACCTGTAGGCAAAATATTCATCCTTAAAGATAATTATAATTTTTAGCCGGGCATG
>RJWT010012099.1:0-22722 GCA_004365215.1 Cuniculus paca
AAAAAAAAAAAAGTGGAGCGAGTCCAGCGGTTGAAACGCAGGCGCCCACGTGTATTTATATTAGCAGCGCCCGGCCCATGTGTGCGGCGACACAGCGTAGAAAGTTGTGGAACTGAAAATAACATATGTTTGTCTCAAGTGCCAGAGGAAATTGTAGCGCTGGTGAGAAGGAGCAGAAAAGATTTAGAGAAGGGGAAAGAAATGTGTGCCTTGTTCCGCTCGCTGTTTACCCACAGGTGCGCGTTTCTCCTCGCGCGGAACAAGCAGCCGCAGAGCCCACAGGAAAACACGCGCTAAGCGGAGACCGCGGCTTCTCCCCTCGCGGGTTGGCTGCACCGAGACCCGGCTGTGACCCTCTCCCTGCCCCTTGCTGTGGTTTTCTGAGTTTCTGGAGATCTCATTAATGACCAAAAAAAACCCTGTGGTTGGGGTTGAAACAGGTTGAAGGGGACGATGGTGTAAACAAAACAAAACAACAAAACAAAACAAAACAAAACAAAACAAAATCTCTCTCCGATGAAATCACCTGGGCTTCAGTGACTCAAATCCACGTCTGCACACCAAGTACTTGCAGTCTTTTGAGAGTCGGAGACTCATTTAGAATTTTTCTGGACTCAGGGACTCTGAAGATCACATTTTCTTTCCTGGTGGAACGCATCTTCTACTCTTTACCACTCAGTATGTGTAATCAGGAGTGACTCCAGTGAAGAGGTTAAATGCAGTTTTTTCTTTTAAACTTCATGGCAGCAACGTAACTGGTTTGACTTCATTTTCTACATTTCACTTGGGCATTTTGACGTTATCAGACACAGCCTGAGACTCAGAGTGGATTTGTGTTTTGCAAATAAAACTCCACAGAAAAAATTTGGACTGTGGTACCTTCGTTTGATTTGGGGATTCATCTCTCTCAGGGTACCACTGTTAATCTTGAATGCCAACTCAGACCCCAGATCGAGCCAGGAAAGTCTCACCAGCTCTTTGGCTTGAAACCATGATATAAGTTTTTAACATACACATTGGCTAAGCCATGCCCACCGAATTCCCCCTGCCTCCCCTTTTCCTCATCTGTAGGGCAGACTACAATATTGTCTCCACTGGGTGGAGCCAGAAGAGGAAGGGGACCTTGGGGTAACATGGGGAGGGGCTAAGAGGAGCTGAGGACATGAAATTAGACCTGTTGGTCACTTGAGCCACTGTTTGTGACCTCTTCCTCAACAGTGAAAGCATCAATAATGCCTGATTTTTATGTTCCAGTCTCCTGTTCGCAGCCTCATTCGGTTAGGTACACAGGGTTTGAGCACAGAGATTGGGACCGAGCCAGCCCTGAGCAGTCCCCGTGGACTAGCACTGGATCCAGGGATCATACCGACCTGTGACAGTGGCCTTGCTGGACCCATTTCCCAAATTGGGAGTCTGGCAAGCTCCTTTAATGCCAATCAAATTCTAACTCTAACAATCACAGTTGTATACAAAATTTACAACAAAGCAAAGAAAATGTGTGCAGCTAAGCTGGGTACAGTGGTCCTAGCTACTCAGGAAGCTGAGGCAGGAGGATCACAAGCAACTTGGAGGGCAGTCTGAGCAACTTAGCAAAACTCTGTTTCAAAAAACAAAGTGCAAAGGGCTGAGGATGTAGCTGAGTGTTCTTTGGGGAGAATCCCCAGTACCATTCATACCCACACACCCACACAGGCACACAGAAAATTGTACAGCTATGTATGGTGAAGAATGGGCAAGCATAAGAGGCAAGGTGTTCAAAGTGTTGCCTTTTAGCTGGACATGGTGGCACATACTTGTAATCGCAGAACTCAGGAGGCTGAGACAGGAAGATTGCTGTGAATTTGAAGCCAGTTTGGGTTATACAGTGAGTTCAAGGTCAGTCAGCATTACATAGCAAGATCCTGTAAAAAACAAAATAACAACAATTGCAAAAAAACCACAAAACAACAACAAAAAAAACAAGACCTGCCTCTTAGGAGGGAAACACAGATCCTTCTACATTCCCATGAATTCATGTTCATTCAGAACTTTCTTTGGAAATTGGGTCTTTGCAGATGTAATTAGTTAAGGAATTTTTTTCCTTTGAAGCAGAGTCTTGCTGTGTAACCCAGAATGGCCTTGAATTTGTCATCCTCCTGCTTTGGCCTTCCTGAGTGCTGGGATTACAAGCACGTACCACCACACTTGGTTTGGTTAAGGATCTTGACAAGAAATCATCCACTGACTGGCATCCTTAGGAAGAGAGGAGAGGATGCAGACCCACCCAGGGAAGAAGGCCACATGAAGAAGGAGACAGGCTGAGGCAGTGTAGCTTTGAGCCAGGGAATGCTGGGAGCTATAAGAAGCTGGAAGAGGCAAGGAAGGATTCTCTTCTAGAAGCTTTGGAGGGAGCATGGTCCTGCTGACCCCTTGACTTGGGATTTCTAGTCTCCAGAGCCATGAGAGAAGATATTTCTGTTGTGTTAAGTCATACACTTTTGGTAATTGGTTGTGGCAGCCCTGGGAGACAGATATAGCTGGCAGCACTCTCGGTCAGCTGTTTACGTTAGGTCTCCAAAAATAAAGCCGGGCAGGAGCAAGTACTAAATAGACTGATTATGTGATGGGAAAGACTTGCAACTCCCTGGATAAACAAAACAAAGGCTATGATTCCTTCGTTTTTCCTTTGGAGCAAGCTGGAGAGAGCCAGGGTCCTTGAGTCTCACCCAGGGCGGCTGGGCGAGGTACACAACAAGCATGATGTAAGGTGATATGATTTATTGCTTTGTGAAGCAATCTTTTTGGTCTTGCTTTAAGCTTAAACTATTGCCAAAATAACAGGTGGCCAAGGGAATTTGAATGCACACAGGGAGTGTCGGTGGTGAAGAGAAGCAGTGCTGTGTCTTCTGCAGGGAAGATGGGAGTGAGTGGTTAGAAGATGATTCTGGAAAAGCTCCACTGAGTGACCACACAATATGGCTCGTCATTTAGTGACATGAGGTTTGGGGACATAGAGGCAGATTGGTTGAGTCTTATCTCCAAGGGCCTGATATGAGAAGTCTTTTCAACTGGGACAACAATGAGGGGGCGACTCTCACCCCGATAGTTGAGTGGGAGATACGTCATTTGCATCCCTGCAAATACCTGAGAGGCCTGTGAGTCCTTAGCAAATGCAAGGCCAGACATTGAAGAGAACAAGTGATATAATGAGTGGATAAGAATCGTACAAGAGCAAATGACAGCGGTGCAGTGGAGAGGTCACAGAAGCCAAGTGGAGATTCTTGGCCATCATACTGTTAAGTACCTAGCATCCTTGGGTGAGTAGGTGCATCTGTGGATATGTACTGTATTTTTATTTTACAGAGATAAGAAAAATAATTACCAGACTTTATTGATGCCTCCAGAGAAGTTGGAAATACTAAACCTGTATCTAAGAGAACACCCAAATTTCTAACCTAGACTGAGGGTGTGTCTGGGATGACTCAGTCTCTATAAGCCAGCAGTGTGTCCCTGGGGGGGGGGCGGATTGAACTGTGGAGGGGGCAGGAGGGCAGTTCAGAGTCAGGAGCTCCTGGGCACTGTCTCTGGCAGAAGAGAAAGGTGTACACTGGCATCTATCTCTCTTCCCTGTGGAGTCCAGGGTGCTGGTCTTCCCATCAGCCTCTCTGATTCCAAATCACAGGGGCCAATAATTATTGAAGTTGATGGAAATGAAAATATGATTCACGTTGACACAATGGCTCTTGCATGTTGAGGAGGACAGCACAGGGCAGGGGCTCAGTGTTTGCCCCTGGACTTTGAAGCGTGAGTTCAATTCCAACCTCTAATTGTATGATTTAGGGGATGGTGCCTAATTTCTTCTGTTACACAAGGGGATGCTGGCAAGATACTAGTGGAATGATCTGTAAGAACCAGATTAGTGTCTCCTTTGGGCTGCTGCGTTGAGCTACATCGCCCTGTTCCATCTGCACTGTGGCCCTGGGCAGGAAAGGAGCTCTCTTTGTCTGTCTCATACTCCAGGAAATTGAGGCTCTGGGGGTTCAGTGATTTGCCCAAGGTTCCTGGCTTAATGAGTGGCTGATTCAGGATCTGAACTCATGACTGTGAGCTTCCAACTGTTTTTTGCTCTAACTCTGAGAACAGATTCAAATGGCTTGGCTCAGATTAAAATGAAGAGACAGACTATGATATAAGACCCTGTGTTCCTCTCACTGGAGAGTGGCCTTCCCACCCCAAGGAACCATGGGAATGGCTACATATGCAGGGACTGACCCCTCAAGGGCTTTTTGGTCATGAGGACCTCGATTTTTCTGCTTTGCACATTCTGGTCTCATTTTTTCATTGTAATTATTATATGGATGCTGGCGAGAATGCAGAGATCTCTACAGTGTTAGAGTGCACACGTGCATGCACACACACACACACACACTAGCACACCCAGTTGCTCGGCCTCCTCTTGCTCCTGGCTTGGACAAGGCTTGCCGAGTGGAAAGCCCAGTAGCATACAAAGGGAAGTAGAGAAGTGGACGAAAGAAAGGGAGACTAGGACAGGAAGGGGTGGCCAGGGCTTCCCTGAACGTGCCATGCAGTGGATCAACAGGAAAACCAAGAACTGAGTGAAAGCTCCGTGGTTTCCTGGGCTTTTTTTCTTTTGTGGTTAAAAAAGTATTTCATTTGTTTTCTTAAATGATAGACATCTTTTTTTTCTTTGTAGACAGAGAATAAATTTTTGTAGGTAGGCTGGGTGTAGTATCTTTCTGGAATTTTGTGAAAAGTCCATGAATGTAACAAAAGTATTGGCGCTTTTCACTGAAAGGAACATGTTGCAGTTACCCATGGTGACTTTTCACCATGCACACTAATGTACTCTGTGGCTTTGTAGCTTACACCTTCACACTTTTTCACTGGGACTTCAAGAGCATCAAGCAACAGTCATCTTTGTTGTTGCTCAAGTCTGTCCTTGGGCGTCAGATATATGGCCTTCATATTCTCCAGCATCTTCTTTACAACAGGAGATGCCCACACCCAGACAGTTACTTCATGCTTTCCTGGGTTACTCATGTTCTGAATGGTCAGGTTATCCCAGTCACCAGACGAGAACTCTGTTCTTTGAACTGCACAGTGGCCCCATCTTACTTTGCTTCAGATGAAGTCAGGGGTTGGAATTCTGATGATCCCATAGCTTATGTACACCTTGGCATGTTCCAGGTGTCCTTGGAGGGGGTGTCACTATAAAACAACAGTTCTGGAAATTAGGAAGTTCAAAACTGGGGTGCCAGCATGGTTAGGTTCTGGTGAGGGCCCACTCTCTGCCTTGTGGATACTGGTTTTCTTGCTGGGTTCTCACATGGCAGGGAGCAGCTTTGAGATTCTATGACTGACTTCTCTAAGGCGTGAGGGACCTTGCTGGCAACTGCACTCAAGGATGACCTCCCTAAGCAGGGAAATCTATGCTTCACCTTCCCCAAAGCCTCCCTTTCACTGGCCTAAGGAATGAGCCCATGAGGGTTCCAGGCCAGTGGTTGTCAGCACTGGCTGCACACTTTCAAAATCATCCAGGACTGCCCTGAAAAATTCCCATGTCTGCCTGAGCACCACTGTTTTTGTCAGCCTAGTGAGTCCAATGCACAGTGGCAGGACTCCTGCCAGGTACTGCTTCTCAAGTTGGGTCACAGCCTGGTGGATATTTGTTGACTTTTTAAAAAAACCTCTCACATTAGAATAGAGGTTTGTTGGAAGACTGCAAGTCTCAGGTTTGTGAGTTGTCAACTTAAGAGAGCCACTACTGCCCCCTGCTAGACTGGAAGTGGGGAGGTCACAGTGGCCCAGAAAAGGAGAGGGTGGGAGGCCTTCTGAGGATAGCAATGCAGACCATCTCATCACACAGGCAGGAACAGCCAATACCTGCTTCCCAGCCCCTCTTCCTCCCTGTGGCTGGAACTTGGCCGGAGTGGTGAGTGGGGAGTGAGCATGGCCAGGGCCTTCAGGACCCTCATCAGCTGTTTCCTGAGAGGCAGGTTTTCTTTTTTGGATTCTCCTGTAAAATTCTGGGATGATCAAACTGTTTAGGGCTTGCATTGTAGCTGATACATTTAAAGATAATACAGCTATTAAGGTCACAGAAGACTGACCATGACAGTCCTCCAGAGAGGAGCTGGTCTGCTTTGCCTTCTTAGGACTCAGGTTCTTGATCCTTGTCACCTTCTCTCTGCCAGTTTGGAACACATTTGGGCCATAGCTGCAGGAGGCAGAGTGCTATCTTCCTTGTTTACCACCGTATAGAGTGTACACAGGTGTTCAGTAAAGGATTTTAATACAGTTAAGTGGAATTATCAGAATGAACATGTACTCATGAAACTACCTCCCAAAACAAGATGTGGAACACACTCGACACCCTTCATGGACCTCAGTAGACCCCTTTCTCGTCATTCTCTCCACACCGCAGATCCCCAATACTAACTGTGACCCTGACATCTAGCCTCATGGCTGGTTTCACCTGTTTCTGAGCTTTATTGGGATGGCATTGTATAGTAAACATGAATTATTTTTTTCATTTAAACCCGTGTTTCTGAGATTCACCCATGTTGTGGTATGTAGTTTTTATTGTTTTTTTTTTCTCATTACTGCAGTGTATGTGTTCCAGTACCTGGGCACAACTTAATGTAAGTATGCATTCTGCTCTTGGTGTATGTTTAGGTGTTTTCTAGTTGGGGACTATTTGGAATAAGGCTGAAATGAATAATCTTTTATTTTGAAGCTTATTATTGACATGGGAGGAGAGTGGGAACAATTTGGTTATAACAATATGTGTGTATTCAACTTTAAAAAGTTCTGGTAGATTTTTTCCAATGTGCTTGTACCAGTTTACATTCCTATCAGCAATACAGGGGAGAGAGCTGTTTAACATGCTTGTTAAGATTTGGTATTTTCTTTTTTTTTTTTAATGTTCTGATGCATGTGTAGTTGCATATCATTGCAATTTTATTATGCATTTCCTCGATCTTTATTTTATTTTTTTGTGGCACTGGGGACTGAACTCACAACCTTGCACTTGCCAGCCAGGTGCTTAGGCCGCTGACCTAGATACCCGGCCCATGTCTTTTTGAGACAGGGTCTTATTATGCCGTTCAGACTGGCCTTGAGCTCACTTTGCAGCCCAGGCTGGTCTCGAACTTGAAACGATCCTCCTGTCTCAGCCTCCTGAGTGCTGGGATTACAGGCGTAAGCTACCACGCCTGGCCCTCGATCATTATTTATGTTGAACCCTTTTAAAAGTATGTATTAGCCATCTGAATATTCTTTTTTTTAAATTTCCTGTTTAAGTCTCTTGCCCTTTTTCTACCAAGTTATTGACATTTTTCATATTTAATTCTAGCATTCTTTGCATATTCTATGTGTGATGTCAGGTTTACCTCACTCTTTTTTTTTTCACTTTTTTCATGTTGAAAGAATTTTTCAATTTTAAAGTTAATTAATTTTAATAGATACTAATAATTATAAACTAGTGAAACAACAGGAATTATTTCCTTTAGAACATTACTTCCCACATTCATTTTTATATATTAATTATGAGAAATTCTCATTTTAAATGAAGTACAATATAGCATTTTTCCTTTACAATTGTTCATTTTTTTGTCCCACTAAGAAATCTCATCTATTCAAAAGACATGAGGATATTCTCTATGTTACCTTCTAGAAGCTTTATTGTGTAACATTTAGGTCTATATTCCATCTAAGATTGGCTTTTATGTATGGTGTGAGGTTAGGATCACCATTAGATTCTTCTCCATGTAAATATCCAGTAAGGCAGGGCAGTGGGTCCCCTTTCCTGCGTTCACTGCAAACACTTCTGTTACAAACTAAGTAACTATGTATATGAGCATGTTTCTGAGCTCCTGCTCTCTTGGCTCAGTAAATGGTTCAGTTTGAGTGGTGGTTGGTGCAGGCTTACCATATTCCCAAGGAAGCCAGAGGTGCTGGGCTCCTGCATTGTGAGGAGATCCTGTGCTCCCTCTGAAGAATCTCTGGATCTATCTTTGCCCTTTTCCAGCTTCTCATTAATTGACTAACAAAGTTAATCATTGAAATGGCAGAGCCTTACTTTTCAGTATATGCCAGGGTATTTTCTAAATATGCCCTTACTTAACTTTTGCTCAAACCTCTGACACAGTTATTATTGTTATCCCCATTTTCCTGATGAAGAAATGGGGGCACCTGAGGCCACAGAGGTGGTCAGTGCCAGAACTGATTAGAACCCAGGATTCCTGCCACAGTCTGTGCCACCAATAGGACCCTACTCTTGCTTTCTTCCAGCCAGTGGCTGGAAGTGGAATGTGGTAGACAACATAACCCTGGGGTAGGTATAGAGTCCTCTGAGTTCTAATCTTGAAGGTTGTGCTACTGCCCAGGAGACTGGATACACAGATTAATCTTGGATCAGTTTCCTCAACTGGAAAGCAAGAGAGTAAAGTGGTATTAGAGGTTCTCTTCAGCAGTGACACTTTATAATATCTGTCTGGAAGATTCCCATAGAGACAGTGGGCTTTATGGAGAGAAGAAAATTGCACAATGGGGACTGGGGTTGAGGGACTGACAGGAGAGGTGAAGAAGAGTGGCGAGAGTGGTTATGTGGTGGGGGTGGGAGTTAGGAAGGTGCTTCTGACCTGGTCTCTTCCCATCTGCTCAGCCCCTCCCTGGATCTAGAGGGGGCAGCTTATCACGTAACGTGCTGGGGGAGGTGATTTGTAGCTGTTAGGTTTTCTAATTGACCCCCCTTCTGGGAATTAGTTTGAGAGCCTCCTATGCATTCCCAAGGCATGGTTCCTGTGTGAGTCTCTGGGGAGGCAGTTTCTCTGCCCAGAGCTGGCTAATCGTTCACCTACCGTGTCTGTCCTGTGCTCGTGAAAGTCACACCAGGCTCTTCCACACGGACACCAAGGATCCATGGGGGCACATGGGTGACCTTGGGAGACATCACAGGCAGAGGCTGAGGGCTGGGAACAGCTTTTTATCATTAACTCATCAACAGGAATGTGGGGGCAAGGTAAAATAACAGAAATTTCACAGAAGTAATATATGCTATTTTTAGAAAAGTTTAGAAAATTCAGATAAACAAAAAGAAAGAAAGAAATATCAAAAGCCACCTGATCCCTTAATTCACAGACAACTATTAACATTTTGGAATTATTTTCTTGGCTTTCTCCCTCTCCCTCTGATGCATATGTATATAAATATACTATGTGCACAAACACACAAGCGTATCCCGAGTTCACTTTCCTGTATTGAGATTTTTATATCTGCCAATATGTCACAAGCACTTCCCAAGTCATCCAACGTAGTTTACCACCTTTCATAGCTGCACAGAAAAATCACTGGAGATTGTGTGTCATGGCTGTTTCTATCCATAGTGATTTTCCTTGTTTATAGGACACATTTTTGATGATTTCCTAAGGAAGCTTTTGAAATGAAAACGATCTGGTGGTTTTCCAAAGGATAATAAAGTCCTTTGTACTGTCTCTGTTATTATCAATAAGTATTTTATATTATTATTAACATTAATGACAGTTGTTAATTGAATGCTTTATAAATTACCAATCTGCAGTATACATTTTCTCAAGAGATGGAGGGAAGGAGAAGGGAGAGGAGGGGCAGGGGAAGTAAATGTTCATGCACCACCTCCTCAGGATAAACATAATCATTATGTACTGCAGACATGTACTAATAAAAATAAAGATTCAAATTCAAAAAATATTTTTCTAGAATGGTTTAGAGCTATTAGGTTTACTTATTCTGTTTCCCAGCTGGGAAAACCAAGGCCTTTTGAAATTACATGACTTGTCATCAGTTACCCGACCGAGAAGAGCAGAGAGATACAAGACAGGATTGTGATGCTCTTGACTCTGCCCTTTTCCATGCTCCCTGAGAGGAACATAGGCTCTGCTTGATAAGGCTCTGGCTTGCAAATGCTACAGAAGAGAGATGGGTGCCTACGAGTGAACAGGAGTTTGGCCTCTAGCAAGGAGAAGCTGGGTCATGCATTCCTGGGACTTTAGGGAGAGATGGGCTGGGCCTTCAGAGTTACCTTCCTGGGGCTGAGTCAGGAAAATGGGACAGGGAATGACGGAAGAGTAGGGCAAGCACTACAGGCAGGGACACAACAAGCGCAAAGGGTGGAGTCAAGGCGCCCTGGCCCTCTGCCCTCCAACTTAGCTCGTAGAAACCCTTCTAGCACCTTCGCCAGAACCCAGCCCTTGACAGCTTGGTGTTGTGTTCTGTTAGAGAAATATGTTAATAACTTAAATTTACTTTTCTTAGAGGCCACCTATGTGTTTAAATAGTTTCATTATAGTGAACAAATGGTTTCTCCTTTTCTGTATTTCCTCAAAATGGTAATAACCTTTTTTTGCCTGGTTATAAGAATGATAATAATTGTAAAATTTTTCTATGCTATGAAAGTTTTATACAATACTGACAAGCATAAAGACCAAAGCAGAAGCCCTCACCCTGACAGAACTACCCTGAGAATCTCCAAGGCCAGCTTGCAGGCTCTTCCAGGCCAGTAGACGTTCGGGGGCCTCTCCTTCACAGTTCCATAGCCGTGCACTCCTCTGTGGCATGATTATCTCCTCAGTAATCTGTCTTGCACACATTCCCCTGTCATGTGCTGATTCCCATCATTATTTTTATTCACTTCTGTGGAGTCTCACTTACAGTAATTTAAAATTGTCAAATTCTGTCATATGAGATGTTCAATACAGTGCACAGAAACTGGAGTTTGACTTTCCTCCGTGAAGGCCTTTGAACTCCTCGAAATGACATAGGCTTTGTAAGCCATGGTGTCCTCACTTAGAGGTTCTGTTTATTTTTAAAACATGTGTTTCCTTCTTCATTACACAAAGTTTTAAACATTAAAAAGTGGAGAGAAAAATTAAGTATACCCTTAAACACTCATCTCTTGGATTCGAAAGGTAGCAGTTAGCTTTTCATCACTGTGACCAAATACTTGATGAAGACATCTTAAAGGAGGAAAGGTTTATTTTGGCTCCTGGTTTCAGAGGTTTCAGTCCATCCGTGATTGGCTGGTGCATTGCTATGGGTCTGAAGGGAGTCAGAACATAGCAGTAGAAGGGCTTGGTGGAGCAAAGCTCCTCACCTTGTGGCAGCCTAAAAGGGAAAGAGCCAGAAAAGAAGGAGCCAGGGACCAGATATAGTCTTCAAGGTCATGCCCTGATGACCCATCTACTCCCTTACCCTCCCCACCTCCTAGGTTTCCACTATTTCCCAATGATGGCAGCAAATTATGATATCATCAGTGATGTAATTCACTGTCAGTGCCCATGTGATCTACGCCCTGGGCCCAGCTCTAAAGACTGGTGCAATGAAGATCAAGCCCTCAATAAGTGAATCTTAGGGGACATTTCCTATTTAAATTGTAAAGCAACAGTTGTCATCACTTGCACATTTGCATTGTCTACCAAGTTTTCTATTTTATTTTTTCACCATTGCTGAGCTACTTCGGAAGAAAATCCAGTTATCTTCTCATTTTACTGCAATATCTTTTAGTGTTTAATTCTTGGATAAAAGGACAAAGTTTCTTGTGTGGAACTCCCGCAGGAACACTCAAAATACCAGTACCACACCTAACAAAACAGACCTTAAGTTTCCTGGGGTCTGTGGGGCTACTATTGTATTTCACTGAAGATCTCAAAACTGTTTTTTGTCCTTGTTTTGTTCAAAGCAGGAACCAAATGGGGAGAAGACCTTTACTTTTACCAAGTTTGTTTCCCAGAGTAATTCTCACATAGCATTAACTTGCCCACTAAGGTAGTAATTCATGAAGGTCGGCTACACTTGGATCCTTCTGGTCATATCAGGGGAAAACTTATTGGAAGGATGTCTGAGTACCTCTCGGGAGCACTTCTACTATATGCTCTGCTTTTAAAAAATTTTCTTTCCTATCTCCCTCCTTTCCTTTCCTTTCTAAGTAGCTCATGGGATCACAGTCTTAGACAATCTTGCCAAGCAAGGTTTTAGTAGAATTATTTCATTTCCATTGTGGCTACAAATAGTTTTATTTTTATTTATGGCAATTGACACTAGTGTTCCATTTAGACTAGCATAGTTTTTTTTTCCTTTAAGAAAGTACTTTTATTTGATTAAAATGAATGGATGATGGCTTATAGAAAAACTATGGAATTGAGGATGTGGAAATATATCAGATGTGGAAGTATATCAAACCTGTGGCAAGGGTGGGAGGATGGAAATGCTCTTTGGGTAGTCTGCTCCAGAAGGGCATACAGAAGGTGTCCCACCTTTCTCCACTGAAAACAGTGTGTGAGGAGAAATCTCCTGCATGTACCTGGTAAACTTGTCTGGTTATCCTCTTAGAAGTGAAATTGCTGATACTCAGGTATCCAAAGAAGTCATAGTTTCTTAATGAGAATATGCTGTGCTTAATCTAACGTGTTTCTGTGTAGTTTTTTTTAGTGACTCCAGTTGTATTGGGAGCATCAGCAATTGTACAATTAGCAACTGTACAGTGAGTGATGGCCTCAGGCTTCCTGGACTTTCTCTGTGTGTCCCCAGGCTGTGATTGTGGGGTTTTGTGATGACTTATCCTTGTGTTTCTGTCTTATCATTTTTTGGTACTTGTCCCTTTGCATTCCCCCACTGCAATGTACTTACTCATTTTTATTAGGATGTGTTTGTGATACACATACTAATAATGTGATTGCATACTAATAACATGATTACATTCAGTTGGGGTTTGACACATATACGCATCACATCTTGACCATTTTTTACTCCTCCTACCACCTTTCCTCTTTCCTCTTTTAATTTGTTCTTTCTCAAATACAAAGCTGGGAACAAGGTAAGTAAGTTTGCACCTAAACTAAGAGTAAACAGATCCTGAGTGAGGGTCTTGTGGGTCACACAGCCAAGTGTCTATGTGAATCTTGCCCTTTACCCTGTCTCCCTGAGTTTGTCCTGCTTCACAGCTCAATCAGTGGGCCAAGGACTGACAGGTGGTGATGGTGAAGGGAGGTGCTACTACTTAAGGCACATGAAGTGACAGATTAGAATACTGTGTGTCCCCGAAGAGACTTTTCAGGACTTCTCAATAGGGCTTTGTCCAATTGCCTCCTCCTATCTGTACAGTCTATCCTATGCAGATGAAGTCAGCATAATGACTTTAGGTTTTTGAAGGAGGGATCTGTGGTTGAGAGAGGCCAAGTAATTTTCCATAGGCCACATGGCTGGCTTACAGCAGAGCTGTGCTTCAAATCCAAGTTTCAATAGCAAATCTAGTTATTTTTGTCCTCTGTCTACTTGCCTGACAAACCCAGGGAGCTATGAACAGGGAGAGTCTGAAGAAGGACAGGGGCGAGGTATGTAGCTCAGTGGCACAGCACCTGCTTGGCAAGCATGAGGTCCTGAGTTCAATTCCAGGTTAAAAAAATAAAAAGGATGGGAAGTTGAGGGCAAGATTCCCCTGATAGCAGTAAACTACATCGCTGGGCACTCACCTTTCGCAGAAGGGACAAGAGCGTGGTCATAATCCCAGGGGTAGGGACAGAGTCAAGCAGGCAGATCCAGGGGTGTGTGGCTGTGAGGGGTGCGGCTGTCATGTGGCTCAAGTTGTCCTGAGCCAAAAGGACAGCTGGGCAGGAGTGGGGGCCAAGAATGTGGTGTCCTTCTGGCTGTAGGAGGAGCAGGGCCCCTTAAGCTGGGTTCTGGAGACTTTCTGGGCCAGGAAACACCCCATCTCTGAGCCTTGGTTGAATGGATAGGCTCAGGCTTGGGTCAAGACCTTCCACGTACAGACCTAATGGTGGAGGGCAGCCTCCCTCTGCCTCTCCCTGGGCTCATCACTATTTCTGGGAGTTTGTCCCCACCCCCCATTTTAAAGATTTAATTTGAAATACTCTGATCTCAACATTTTTCTAAGAAACAGAACAAAATGATCTTGCATGTTCAACTCTAATCTCTTCTTGTGTTTTCATCTCAATTCATGGTATTTTCCCACCCCCTACCAACATTAAAACTCTTTGGTCCTGCCCTCTTCTCTGCCTCCACTGTCCTGTGTCTATGCCACTGTCTCACTTTCCTCTTTAACCCCCTTCCCTTGCACAGTTGCCTCAGCCTCCTCACTGGCCCCTGCCTTCTGCCTCGCACCCTCACAGGGTCACACGCAGGTCTGCAAAGTGATCACAACAGTGTGCAGGAGGAGCCCAGGATGCAGTGTTCCCTGTGCACCATTCCCTGTCCAGTCAGCCTCTCCTCTGGCCCAGCCCCAGGGAACCTTCTTCTGGTTTCCATATAGGCTGTGTTTTCGCTTGTACTCAGGGCTCAGCTCCAGCTGTTCCTCTGTTTGGAAGGTTCTTTCTGCCCTTGTCAAACCAGAAGCAACTCATTCACCCAGGCTACTCTCTATAAGGTCCTCAGTGAAGCCTGATCTAGCTCCTGCCTCTGTGGATGTGCCCCTCTTGTGTACCCATGGCCACAGTCTCCCTTGGCCCCATAACCTTTCCATGGTTTGTGTTCCGTGCTAGGCACCTGGCTCTCAGCATGTGGGATTTAATATTCACCCCAAACTCCGGACTTGTCTCTGGCAAGCACAAGCCTGGAAATTGCTCAGACAGAAGCAAACGCCTTTCCCTCTGCAGCCAAGGCTCTGTGCCAGGTAGAGGGTACATGTCCTACACCACTTTGACACAGTGCTACTTAGAATCCACCATTTTAATCCCTGGAATTCTCAGAGTAAGCTTGATGGCCACATATTTTTACAAATCAGGATTATACAAAAGCAGATACATCTGCACTGAAGAGATTACTCCATCAAGTTAATTTCAAGGACTGGTTATTTTCCTATAGGGCCTGATTAGATGGATCCTAACTTCCGTTTTCATCAGTATCAATTCTTTCCTACGTAGATTTTAGACTAGAGATTTGCTTTGCCCATTGGTTTTTTTGGGGGGTCTTATTAAATTTTTCAAATAATAACAGTTTCTGTTTGGAGTTTTCTTTTATGGGTGCTAAATAAATACAGAATCTAGGCTATCTGGGATGATTTTATCAGGATGACTTTAGCCCTTTTTAATTCCAAATCTATAGGACTTGTTAACATGTCCAATTTGAACCTTTGCCATGTGTATTTTGTGTAGTCATTTTTGCCAGTATAATCATTTGAAGATTAATCTGTAGTTATTTCTCAAGTTATTCATAAGAAAACTATGAGGACCCCTAATTGGATATTCTAGGCTTTATTATCCAGCAATGGGCTAGTGTCCTTTCTACTGGAGGTACACAGAGTAGCCATGAGGTGGAAAATAGATGTCAACTGTTCTTTCTTTGGGCCCACTATCTCCTTACTCAGAGCAAGAGCAGGAAGCTTTATCCCAGTAACTTTGCTTAAGTCTCTGGTCAAGGTCATAGATCATCTGCTGAGGTCAGAATCAGAACCCAGAGTTCTGTGTGGCTCTTAAGTCTAGGTGCTTTTTAATTGAGCCTTTGATTGCAACTGTCCCAGATGATAAAGACCTGTAGGGACTTTTTGTGGATGGCATCCATCAGCCACTATGGAAGACCACGGAGATTAGATTTGCCCTGGGTTGTGAGAGTTGCAGGTACAGTTGAAGTCTCTTGGAAGTAACACAGTGGTTTCTAGTCCAGTTCTCCAGGTGACCTTGGGCATGACACGATGCAGGTCACTTGCCATCTCTGACTCCTGCTTTCCTTATTAGTAGGATTCACTCATCCAATTAATATTTGTCTGGATTATACTATGCACTGTACCAGATTGTGTTGTAGGTGTCAAGGATACAGCCATGAACTAAACCAAGTTCTTGCTCTATGGAATTGCCTTTGGACCGCAATTGCACAGTCATCTGAGCTCAGAATGTTTGGGTAGGGCTTGAGGTTAGGGAGGAGAAAGGAGACAGAGCATTTTGTAGGGATACAGAATCAGTTCAAGGCCTATCCTTTCCTGAAAACAGTTTGCCATTGGGCTGGGAATGACAGGATGCCTGTGGTTAAGTAACTAAGAAATAACTTCCCTCTGGGACTGTCAGGAGCCTGCATGATCTGACATATCCTGTCCCCCCCGCATTCAGGAGGGCCGATCTTCCCTGGCCTCACCGGTCAAACCTTTTGCTGCTTGTCTTAGTTTCAGTATCCCAGTAGCAGTAGCCTCTGAGATTAAATTTGAAAACAAGAGCTTGACTTAGAGGTAAGTCTAGAAAGTAGCAAAGGAAGAGTGGAGAAGTGTGAAGGTGAAGAAAAGGAAATCCAGCAGTGAGTGTGTCTCCTTGAACAAGTTCTTGCTGCAGGCAATTGGGGTATCATCCTGAAGGAGGCTGTGGAAAGTGGCATGAGACACATAGCTCAGGGTCCCATTTGGGGAGTAGGGAATCAGGGATGTTTATCTGCCCAACCCCATTTGGCCTTTACGGATGGGTGCTCCTAGGGATATTAACTCTTTTAACACTTTTGGCCTGTTCAAGGCATGTTCCAAGACAAAGCACTCAGGCAGACGGTCTTGGGTACAGGGGCACCAGAGGTATGCACTAGAAAAGTAAGGTGCTGGGGGGACATGGAAGTACTGCTAGAAGGCCTCAGGGTCTTCACACTTATTAACTGCCTTCTCAGAGCAGCCATCTCCCTCACTATTTAAAGGTTTAACACCTCATCTCTTAGTTCTTAGCCCAGCATCACTTTTTCAGACACATTTTCTCTAAATTACCACTCATCTTCCAGAAATCTCCATCATATTATCTCATTTATTTCTTTCACAGCACACGTCACAATCAGAAATAAGTTTATGTGTTTGTCTTCAGGCTCTGCTTTACCTTCATTGCCTACAAAGATCTGAGTCATAGTCGCGCTTTGATAACTGCTTTTCACATGATTCCTGCATACACTATACTCTTGTAGCACCACACACACAGGTATGTCTCGCCATCTGCACCCCTGCCAGATATCAGTATGCCTTCCACCACCGCCTGATACTTACTGCCAGACAGCAGTAGTCAAGACAGAGTTCGGATTATACGAACATGAAAATGCTGCTTGATTTTGGTTCACATTGGCTAGAGATGTTTGGTCATCAGAAAAACCTTGTGGTATTGGTACCCCAGCAGGGAAAGGGAAGCAAGACCCAATATTGATGAAGACACTTGCACTGGTGAGTTCCCTGAATGATTAGATATTTAAAATACAGTATTAGATATTCAATATCCAGTTTAAAAATACAGATCTTTTATGATGGCCCCCTTGTAGGTACTAAATGGATATGAGTGCCCTTCAATATAAACTTCATGTCATCATTCTTGTGCAAAGAGGTTTATTCCAACCCTTCGAAAAATCTGTAGGGCATCCTGCTTCTATTTTTTAAAAACTATATTTAGTTTACTTTGAAGATGAATAAAACTGAGATGCTATTATGTTCCTTTCCTACTTTGCAGCATCCAGAAATTCTTTTGCTATTAATACTCCACAGAAACAGATTTCTTTGATTTTTTTTTAGTTTAGAAGATCAAAAGCTGCCAGAAATTGTCTCAAAAGAAAAATCTCTGAGAAGTTGTGCTTGAGATTCTGAAGAGCTCATGTCAATGTCCAGTGTGTTAGTAATGAGAAGTGAGAGTCATGTAATGAGAAATGTGCTCAAATTGTCATGTTAACCCCTTTCTGTAGTCACTTCCCTCTTCTAGGAAGCCCCAACTGGTATCTGCTATGTAGTTTGTTTAGTGAAATTTTAGAATGCAGAACTTGAAATACAATTTCTTGGGAATTTGAGCAGGCAGAATCATTTCCCAAAGAAAGTGGTCAAAATAAATGACTATTTCTGGCAAAACCTACTTCTTTTTTGGAGAAAAGAACTCAAATTGTACAAAGTTTTAAAGCATTCAATTTTCTTTTGAAGTCTGAACTTAGACGCATAGATATCATGTGTATATTTCACCCCCCCACACAAGGCTTCATAGCTATTTCTCAACACTTCTGTGGGCTTTGGACTTTGAAGAAGATCCAGAGTTCTTGCAGTAGTGATTGATGCAACATATGCTGGAAGCAGAGAAGCTTAGACCCTTATTGGTAGAGGCTGGACACCTGCTGGGAAACAGATATCTAAGAAGGAGGAGAAGGCCCAGGGTCTTCCAACACATGCCTGGGGACGGACTATTGCAGGCTGGGTTGAAGCAAATGCAACCACAGACTCTCCATGACCAGGGCCCTTGGAGCTCTGTCCGTAAGGTGGGGCCCCTCTGGACCTCCAACTCGACTTTGTCCTTAGATTACATGCAAAAGTTCAGTGACAAAAGTTAGAAAATATGCAATAGAACAGGCTACTGGTGGAAAGTTAGAAAATAAAGGCAAAGAAAAGAAGAAAAAGTTGTACCATCTGCAATCTCACCTACCTGGAGAAAACTAGTGGTGACACTTTGAAGCTTTGTTGTACTTCGAGTAAGAGTAATATGGTACAATACTAGTAGATATGCAGTGGACCACCAAATTTGCAGAGGTTATGTTCCTAGAGCACCCACAAACTGAAAAAAATCATGAATTTCAGATAGTCAAAAATGCCTGCTTTTGTAGTTTAAACTCTCATTATCCTGTCTTGCAGTTATATAATTTAATTTAATAAAATACTGTATATCCTACTGTAAGAACTTACATTAATAAAAATATGTACAGTAGTTCAATCCCCTCCCGGAGTGTCTTAAACTTCTTCCGGAGTTAGCTTCATTGCCAGAAACCTTAGAAGGTGTAGGGCATTTTGGCAGACTCTTAGGGATATTAGGGCTTTCAGAACACAAAACCAGCAACACTGGAGATAGTTAGACACCACAGGGCAACCTGTTCTGATGGCCAATGTGGGTGCATCTGCGGAAGACGAGTCCCAGGGCAGCAGCCAGTCAGCAGCAAGAACTGAACAACGCTCTTGGATTGGCTACTTGCAAACCTTCCGCCAAAGAACAATTGCAGAGGATACGGTTTCTGAGGCTTTTGTGAAATATCAGGGGTTTCTGAGAACAATTATTAGGTTCTAAGGAAAAATCCATGAACGACTGAGGTTGTGAACTCTGCAATGTAACTTCATACGGCTGTACTGTATACATAAGTCATATGTCTATCACATACATGCACATTTATACTATAAACATACATGTATATACAGATATTCCTGATTTAGGATGATTCAACCTACAGTTTTCTCAGTGTTTTGGCTTTACAGTGGTACAAAAGCAATGTACATTCATTGGAAACTGTACTTCCAATTTTGAATTTTTGTTGTTTTCCAGGATAGTGATATGAGGAAGGTCCTTTCTTATGATGCTGGACAGTGGCTACGCAACCACGTGTCAACAACCAACGCTCATCAGTGCACCATGCTGCTAAGCTATGATGTTCAGTACGTTTGCTGTGTAAAATACATTTTTGATATACAATTGGTTTATCAGGATGTAATTCCACTGTAAGTTAAGGAACATCTATCTGTATACACATTTTGATAACCAAAGGAACATGTTATAAAAGCCTATATTTTTCTCTTTATGTATTGTGAAGATATTTTGTATTCATAAATATATGTTTATCCAATTTTAAGCTTTTGAAGGAAAGAATTTTTGACTTACCAAAATAGCACAGAGAGCTCCTGTATACTCTGCACCATACTTCCTCTAATCATATTTTGCATAACTGTAGTGCAATGATCCAAACAAAAAATTAACATTTGCTAAGCTGCAGGTTTAATTTGGACTTCTGTCTTTTCTACTAGATCCCACGTCATCTATCATTGTAATTTCAGTGCTCCAATCTTTCATTGATTTTTCTGACTTTGACCCTTTTGAAGAGTACTGGTCAGTTATTTTGTAGTGTCTCTCTGTCTGGGTTGCCTGACATTCTCCTCTGATTAGATTGAGGCTATGTGTTTTTGGGAAGGATACCATGCTTCTGTTCCCAGTGTAGCATCAATGGCCTCATCATGTTGGTATGTCTTACTATAGGGATGTTAACCCTGGTTCATTGGTGAAAGCGGTGTCTGCTTGGTGGTATTTTCCAGTATAATACATTTCCCTTTCTAATTAATAAATATTTTGGAAGAGATACTTTGAGAGTATATTCAGTTTCTGCTTGAATGTTAGTGTGTCACTCAGCTTTCCACTGCTAAGACAAAATATCTGAGAAAATCAATTTTAAAAGAAGGCTGATTTATTCTGGCTCATGATTTCAGAGGTTTCAGGCCATGGTCACTTAGCCTGGGTACTTTGGGCCTATAGTGGCATAGTACATTATGATAGCAGGAGCATGTGGTGGAGGAGGTCTACTCAGAAAGAGCTAGAAGGAGGCTGGAGTCCTAATAACCTCCTCAAGGGTACACTCACAATGTTCCAATTTCCTTCCAGTAGGCAAGACCTCCCAATACCTCCCAAAAGTACCACAGGGTGAAGATCAGTCCTTCAGCATACGGGCCTTTTGTTTTGTTTTGCTTTGAGACTGGCCTGGACTCACTATGTGGCCCAGGCTGGCCTTGAACTTGCAGTGATCCTCCTGGCTCAGCCTCCCAAGTGCTGCAATTACAGGCATGTGCCACCATGCCTGGTCAATATATGGGCCTTTTGGGGGACACTTAAGATCCTAAATATAACAATTAGCTTGCTAATTTTAGTATTCGGTGAGGGAAAGTATAACAGATTAGATTTTAAATACCTGCCTCCCAAAGTCTCATATTTGGAAGGTGACTGGATAAGGGAGGCATTATATTTACCCCTGGATTCATCCATAGATAAATTCAGTAGCTGAATGTGCTGTTAGGAGGTGGAGCCTGATTGGAGGTGGGCCACTGAGGGTATGACCTTGAAGGGTGTTCTTGTGCCCTGTTCTTTCCTTCTCTCTCTGCCTCATGGGTTGAATAGCTTTTCTCTGTCATGCTCTTCCACCACGCCATTTCTGATTGGAGTCACCAGACTGTGGACTGAAACCACAAGCCTCCTTCAAATTGTGGGTGTTGGGTATTTTGTCCCAGGGACAGGAAAGTGACTAATACAGAAGGGTATAGCTATGAGTGCTTGCATCAGAAAATCAGCAAGTCCAAATAAATAACCTAATATGTACCTCAAGGTCCTAGAAAAACAAGAACAAGCTAAATCCAAAGCTAGTACAAAGAAGGAAATTATAACGGAGTGGAAAGTAATGAAAATGAAGCCAAAAAATTACAAAGACAACAACTGGGATCTCATCTTATTAAAAAACTTTTGTACATCAAAAGAAATCACCAACCGAGCAAAAAGAAAAACCAGAGTGGGAAAAAAATTTAGCCAACTGTCTCTCAGACAAAAGACTTCTACCTAGAACACAAAGAACTGAAAAAAATCAGAACCCCAAATTCAAAGACCCAATCCAAAAATGGGCATCTGGGATGAACACACACTTCTCAGATGAAGAAATACAAATGGCAAATAAATGTATGAAAAAATGTTCGACATCACTGATCATTTGAGAAATGCAAATTAAGACAACACTGAGATTCCATCTCACCCCAGAAAGAATGGCTACCATCAAGAAATCAACCAATAACAAATGCTGGTGGGGCTATGGGGAAAAAGAAAGCCTTCTCCACTGTTGGTGGCAGTGTAGACTGGTGCAACCACTGTGGAAATCAGTGTGGAGATTCCTCAAAAAACTAGGATCAGAGGCCCCATTGGACCCAAGTATACTCCTTCTGGGTATTTTCCCACAAAAACTAAAAACATCACATCACAGCAATATATGTGCACCCATGTTTATAGCAGCACAATTTATAATAGATAAATGTTGGAAGCAATCCAAATGCCCATCAGTTGAAGAATGGATTAAAAAAATTTGTGGTATTTTTACACAGTGGAATACTACTGAGCTATAAAGATGGATAAACTTGAGGCTTTTATAGGTAAATGGATACAATTTGAGACCATACTCATAAATGAAATAAATCAACCTTGCATGTGTAAACATTGTATTGTCTCCCCAGTGTAAGAAGCTGAAAGAGTAAATAAGATCTAAAATGTACAATTGCTATTGTGAAAGAGGAAGGAACTGGCCAAAAAGAAAGAACAACTGGGATGGGGGAAAGGAGAAAAGAAGGAAGAGAAAAGAATATATATATATAAGCTAAAGTAATTATACTACTAATTTCTGCTAGTTCATTAAAATGGTTTTTGTGATTATATTGTTTGATTAAATTTTCATGCCCATCTTGAAGTCAAAGCAATTACTTTGAAGATAATCATATGCAATAACAATATATTTACCATTACTAATCTCCTATTACCTTGTTTTAAAATTCTGTACCATTGTTTTTTTCTCTTTAAAATAAAAAAATTACAGTCAATGAACTGAAGAGTTGGTACTTTGAAAGCATAAACAAAATAGACAAGCCCTTAGCCAATTTTACCTAAAGAATGAAAGAAAAGAACCACATCAATGCAGCTAAGAAAGAAAAGGCCAAATCATAATGATACCACCAAAATAAAAAAGATTAGTCACTACTTTGAAAACCTGTACTCCAATAAGTTGGAGAATCTAGAAGAGATGATAGGTTCCTAGACACATATAAATTATCAAAATTGAACCTAGAAGAGATAAACACCCAGAAAAGTCCAACAATAAGCAGTAAAACTGAAGCATTAGTAATAAAAAAAAACCATACCGAATAAAACAAATCCAGGGCATGATAGATTCACCACTAAATTCTACAGGAACTTCAGT
>RJWT010012100.1:0-22716 GCA_004365215.1 Cuniculus paca
GAACTTAATGCAACATCCAACAGTCAGATGAAAGTGCCTTAGTGCAATGTCTCTCAAAATGGGAAACCGTCACAGAGAAACCCTAGCAAGACATAACTCCTAACCTTGCTTCCATTGTTTGGTCAGTTCCACATACTGGTGCTTATTCTTCACACCAAGTAGAACGATCACCTTCCTGCAAGATGTGACCATTTGGGTAAATATTTCCATCTGAAGCATCGGTTCAAATTGCAGTATGTGATACATATCATCTACCAATACAAATACATTTCTAAATAGCCATACAATTCCTATATAACATAAGAGATATAGAAAAATACATTTCCTGTGGGTCATCAAAATAAAGTATGAAATGAGAGATAGCCTTAGAATAACAGTATGTTTTGGACCATAAAGATACAAGTGTGAAGCTCTTAGTAGGTGGTTTTAAAAAAAATAGGATTAAAAAGAAACACAGGCAGAGTGGATCAGGAGACAGGCTCCATCAATAAAGAAACACATTAAACTCAAAAGAAAATTCATAGACTGAAAGTCCAAGGAGAGAGAACAATGCTCTATGTGACAGGGAATCAGAAAAAAATAGGGGTAGCTTGAACATCAACTGCAGAATGGACAAGAAAGATACGGCATTTTTATGCAATGGAAAGCTACTCAGCTAAAAAGAAAGATAACCTTGAGGCTCTTGTAGGTAAATGAATACAACATGAGATCCTGCTCATGGGTGAAATGGTTCAGAGTCACACGTGAACATCATGTTGTCTCCCTAGTATAAAAACCTAAAAGAGTTAGTGGGATCCAAAATGCACAATACATATTGTGAAAGTGAAAGGGGAGGAAATGTCTAAAAAGGGAAGGCAGCGGCTATTGTTAATCTATTATCATGTTTTGAAACCCTGTATTGTTTTCATTGTTCTGTTTAGTTTGGTTTTATTCTATTTTGGTTTGTTTGATTTTATTATATTTATGGCATAGACAGCTATTTCAAAGATAGCAAAATATATTATGGTAGTCATTGATTTCCTATTATCTTGTTTTGAAGCCCTGTATTGCTTTCAGTGTTTTGTTTTGTTTTGTTTTGTTTTGTTTTGTTTTGTTTTGTTTTGATTGATTTTATTCTATTTTGCTTTGTTTGATTGTATTATGTCTGATGGTTTAGGCAGCTACTTTGAAGATAACAAGAGGCATTATGGTAGCCATTGTTGTTTTCCTATTATTTTGTTTTGAAGACCTGTACCACATTCAGTGTTTTGTTTTGATTGACTCTATTGTTTTATTTTGTTTGTTTTTATTCTCTTCAAAATTTAAAAAAAATAGGATTAGAACCCAGGTCTCTGGAAACTTATTTTGCCTTAGTGCAATGCCTCTCAAAATAAATATATATATCACTACTACAAAAATAACATCATAGTGTATCTTGGGCAAATATAAAATTAATGTTGATTTTTAAACCTAAACATAAGATAAGCATATAGGAGAAACTTATTTTGGTTTCCCTTGATCTCTTAAAACCGAGGTTCCTAACACATCTCCAGGTCCAGAATGAACAAAGAAAAGAAGATGAAAAAACTCAGAGGTGGGAAGGAGATATAACCCCAAATCACTCCAAAAGGATTAAGTTATAGGACTTTCTGGTTTAGAAAATGTGGTTTTAAAGAATGAGAAATATATTTTAAAAATAGCATTCATAAAAATATCCATACCTCCTAAGTTTCAAAAACCGGTAATACAATTTTTAAAATTCTTATATTCTTCAACCAAAAAGAAAATAACTAATCAACAACTCATTGGTATGTTTTTACCGGGTTTACTTTTGGACTCTAGTTTTAAAAGAAATCACGATTGTGCTAATGAACCGTCACGTAATATTAGACCTGCTTTTCCACTTAACTTTAACATATATCATTGTTTTCAAACTTTGGTAAATACTCATGGATGGCTTTTCATGGAATTGGATGTTCCCTGGGTGAGAAAATGCTGTCTATTTTTCGTCTAATTTTGGATCGGGGCTTTTCTGGCTCAAATATTTTGTACTCTTTCCTGAAAATAAAATGATTTTTACTTGTACTTTAGAACCTTAGGAATATAGTGTTCATTCTAGTGAAAGTCCGCTTTCCTCAAGAATCATCTTTAGGAGGAAACCTCAATGGCAAAGTATGACCGAGCAAAAGAACTGCCAATAGTGGGGAAAGCCATTCCTAGGAGGCTGCAATGTTCACAGCCAAGGAATAAGTCTTGGGTATTTTGGGCCTGGTTTGTTCAAAATAGGATTTGAGGAAGCCTTCAGTCACATTTTTCATGGATTAGCCTGTATTTGACTCTTTCTCCTTATATAGAAATGGCTGGGCTGGTCAAATTTTCAAAAGAAATGAAGACAAGGGTTTTTTTAGGCCAAATCAAATTCTATGTTTCTGTTTCTCTCAAATTATTTTCAGATGCAAGAAAAAGCAAACCACACAGAAGAACTGCACACTGCAATGGAGCTGGAATGCAAGTCCTCATCTGAAGGGAGGGAAGAAGCTGGATAATGCAACCACGAAATATGTGAACCACAAACAAGTGTAAACACACAAGTAGACACAACACACACACACACACACCACACACGCTCGTCTGCTCTTTTCCCAGGAATTTTCATCAATGTAGTTTTTTAAAAAGCCTATTCATATCCCAGTAAAAGCATATGAAAAATCTCTATTTCTTTATACGTAGAGATACTTGACATTATAAGTATTGCAAATAATCATTTTAAAAATCAAAATTTATAGAGGCAAGTTCTTCATGAATAGCTTAAATGAAAGATCAAAGCTGAAACTGAATGATTGGGCCTCAACTCTCCCTCTAGAATTCAGCCCCAAAATGTCTCCCTAAAACATGGGTGTTTCCAGCAGGAGTGATTCCTGTCTCTCATATGCTCACTTGCATAGAGAGCAAAAAATATTTCCTAAATAAAGCAAAGTTGGGGATAAAGACATCCATCCAGTCATCTTTTTCTTAAATGCAAATAATTAGGTCAAAATATAAGGCCACTAAAGCATAGTGGTCTAAATCAAATTGTAGTTTTTCTGTCAGTTGCCATACATGCTTAAAATCCTTCCAGCTATACATAACTTATAGACTTGTGGCAAAATTTTGACTTTTCAATTTTCTCAAATAATTCATTTTAGTGGGCTATGCTATGCCATCTTTCTTAGTGATACTTATATTTATAATGAAATGAAAATTTGATGTGATTTCCTAATCCCTTGTGGAAATGGCAATGTCCTCTATTTCTGGATTGGTTTGTAGTTTTCAAAAACTTTGTATTACGAGATTTTATGATTGGCTCTCTTCATTACTTTTTTATTCCTTTTATATGCTAGGTACTGAGACAGGTGTCAGTACACAGCACATATTCATGAAGAACATTTGTGTGTTCTGTGTAAGCAGATAATTTAAAAGATGATCAAATACTTTTATTTCTAAAAATGTGTGTATCTGTCCAGAAAAATCTTTCTAGAAAACAATATCTAAAAATAATGATTATATTAATGTAAATAACGTGTACCTGTGTTATCAGTCTGATGAGAAAAATCAGTGAAATATTGATATGTAGAAATGTAAAGAAGGCAGGAGCCTAGGAAATAGATAAGTATCAAAGCCACTGTCTGATCTGAGGACATCTGCCCATCTGGTGGTCCTTAACTGCAGTAACAGAAAATCATGAAAGACTTAAGGGCAAGAAACTGCCCCACCTAAAAGCCTCCCAGATAAAAACCTTTGAGAGCTGACACCCCCAGGCCACAAAGTAGAAAAGAACATTCTCAGGAGATGGGAGCCAAGCAACCACGAGTGAGGCAGTGGAAAAATCAAATAGCCAAGACAGCACAAGATACTGTAGATTATGGAAAGACACACACATACTAGGAAGCAAATAACAGTGTTTCAAGGAAGGTAAGGGATTACAAGATGCAGAAGGACCAGCAACCTTTCAGAAATTACTAGATAATTTTGAGGGGAAAAAAAAGAATAAAAAAAATGAGTCTGGAAATAAAGTATTTCCTGGAATATTGTATAGGGAGAAAAAAAGAGAATATAAAAGATAGTTGATCAAAACGATGGGACAGAAAAAGTAATTGAAGTTTTAGAAGTAGAGAAAGTATACAAGAACAAGGAAATATGCAGATTTAATGATGTAGAATTTTCTAGTACTGCTGATCAATACCAATTTTTCACTTCAGAAATTCCAACAAATATCAAATAAAGTAAAACACACACACACACACACACACACTCACACACTACTAGTCACATTACAGCAAACAGCAGAATACCAAAGACAAAGAGAAGATCTTAAAGAGACACAATAAAAAACAGCTTCAAACTAAACTGGAGTGGACTTCTCAGTAACAACGGTGCAAGCCAGAATATCTTGAGAGCCTGAAAGAAAATGTCAGACTACAATTTTATGCTCAATAAAACTGTCTTCTAAGGTTGGAAATGAGATAAAGACACTTTCACATGTTCCCAGACATTTGATACATAAACTAAATTATAAAAATAATCCCTTATATATGTTTCCTGCTTCATATTTTGCAACATACTTTACCTATATTTACATGGTGATTTGGTTGCCTCTGATAAGAGTTTATTCTATTCCAAAGATGGAAAAACAAATTTTAGTCATTAATTTTTAAATAACAAAAAGAATATGTAATAAATCCAGTTGACATGGAAAATACTGAAAAACATGTAATATTTTGTTTTAAAACTTGCCTATAGTTTTTCTGGCATGTCTTTTTATAGTGTTTTTGAAATACATGATAAGGGTACTACTGCTCCAATTATTTTTCAATGTTATGATTTTAAAATGGGTAAGTAGTCTTTCATCATAGGAATGCTGCTTAATTATCAACGCATTTACTACTTCACTACTTTTAGGGTTTGGATTATTGTACAGAAAATTCATGTCACCCTCCTCTATTCCTGTGAAAGACTTTCTAAGCCTGTTGATATTGGCCATGAAATTTATTCTGGCCAATGGAAGTTATCAGACTTTAGGAAGAGAGGTTAATTTTGTTCGCCTTGGTTGGTTTGGTTCTGACATGTCAGTGATCCACGTGGGTATTTGCCGTCCTTTCGCCTCTCACTCCAAATAAGCACACACTGAGCAAACTTGAAACTGAATTGGAGCACAGCATGGCCCTAGATCAGCAAGTCTGAGGTGATCTGCAGACGCATGAGCACCAGAATAAGTGCATGCTGTTGTTGAGTGTGGTTTTTACATGCTTCTTTGACGGAGCTGATGAATGCAACTGGAGTTGTACATAGAGGTTATTTCCCTGTTTTGCTGTGATGACTAGGGTTACATTAGCTCTCTCACTCTCTCCTTCTGAACGCTACCCTTATTCCCTTTTCACAGGGGAGGTATCTGAGGCTTGGTTTAAGCTTGTCACCCAGTGAACTGCACACAGCTATTAAATGGCGAAGCTATAATTCGGATATGTGTCCCTCTGATGCCAAAGAGCGTGCTTTTCATAAGACACTACACTGCTTATCGCTGAAATATGTACATTCTCTTAGTAATACGTATTGAAGTACATCTGGTATTTTATAATACCATATAATGGCTTTGACCGGCAATATAAGCATTGCTTTTTGCTCATTTTCATCATCATTTAAACGTCGCACTGAAATCAGGCTACATGAGACTAAACAAACTCTACATCTATCATTTAAATCAACCTTAGCTTGGTACAATGTTTATTTGTGAAGCAGACATTAAATCAGACTGTAATTTGTAGTGGAAATTTTAGGTTCCACATGAGAAAACATGTTCTCTTTTTAAAATAGGCATCTTTTTCATAACATCCCTGTAGGTTTATTCATATTTGACAAATCTGACAGTGAGATAATACTTCAAAGAGTGTGGCCATGTTTTAACAGTGTTTTTTTATTGTAAGTCAGTAATGCTCACATCATTCATATGAAACAGAGTCATAAGGGAATAATACACAGCATATGAGTAGGGGACGTACAAATTGGTAGCTTCAAAAGAACTCCATGTTCTGCTTATGTTTGGCAAATTAAACATGACTGATGTTGAAATAGTGCCTTTAGAACAGCATGTGTACAAGGCAAGAGGATATAATTCTTTTCTTCATATTTAGTAAATATGTAACTTGACAACATGTAACCCCCAAAAAGAGTTTCATTATAATAATTTTGATAGACTAAAAAGGTTTATCTTCATGGGCCGTAGAGTAAATCACCTTTCATTCTTGGATGTCCAGGGATATTACTACCAAGGAGAGGGATTATTTCATTGGGATCAACTGGCAAACCCAATAGTTTCTCTAGAGGGCCTCTGCATTGCTTGACTCTGAATATTTGCCTAACATATTTTGAATGGTTGTGTTTAGCTGCACAAGGGATCAAGTTTACCGATGAAAATACAGATCAGCTTTGTCTCTCACAAGCCAAGCTGTCTGCAACAAGAGCTAACTAATCACTTCCCATCTTTTAGATTTTGAACATGTACATACAGGATGATAGCAAAGACAGAATGGAATGTAAAGTGACAGGTGAGAACAAACTCCTAGATTCGGTAGAGAATGGAGCCATTGTCTATTACATATTTTATGTCCAACTGTTCATTTTTCTTGAAGAATTACAGATGAAAAGGTAGCAATTCTGGGCTAGGGCTAGTAGAAATGCAGAATAAAGGTATAGTGGAAGGAAATAAGCCTAATTTAGGTAACATCCAAAATTCTGAGAAATGTGGGACAGTTAGTACAGGAAAGGTAGGTGTCCTGTCCTTGTGGGGTGATTCTACACACACATGCACATACACCATGAGCTGAAAGTGTATTTTTTCACAGAATGCAACATTAATCTCATTTGCTCTGAATATATGAGGGACATGTGGGGCCAGTATGGGGTTTGTAGACCTACCCAGCTCCTCAGTGGAACAGCTCCAGGTGAAGGGCCAGGGCTGGATTGTTACCAGCTATTTCTCAGGTACCAGGAACTGCTTAAAAATCACATTGTCTTCATTGGGTATTTAAGACTGTGAATGTCTGTGGCATTTCCCTTCAGCCAGAGAGTCTCAGATCTTCTTGGTCCACAAACTATTTGTCTGTAACATGGTCTCACAGTGAAGGCAGCAGTAAAGCCCTACCAGCTGATGTTCACAGAGGAAGAACAAATCACAGATGGGCAAACACCCCCATGCGTTCCCAGTATAATTTTTGGATAGCCAGATGCAAACTTCATCCACTGTAGTCAGCTCAGTTTGAGATGACTCTACTCCCACATTGCTGACCATAATTATTTCCTGCTGTACGAATAATACTCCCACTAAATGTGAGTCTTTCTTTGGTTTTCCCCTATGGACTGCCATGTCAATTAAGTAAAATAGTATTTTTCAACATAGAAAATCACCAGATCTATATAAATTTAAAGTATCAATTAGCATCTCCTAATCCTGGTTTTATTAATATTTTTCTGGACAGACACTTGTCAGTATTAATAATATGTCATTTAATGTATCAATGATGGATTGAGATAAACAGATTCTTATGGAAAGTCCAAGGTAGGTAAAACCCACATGACTACCCACAAGCTAGTTCACAGGTGAGGGGTGAGAAGAGGTCCATCTCGAGCAACAATAAATTCACGATGCTCATCTCCAAAGACTTCCCATCCTTCTCGAAGACCTCCCTTGCTTCCTCTTCACCCAATAATACAGCTTAGTACATTTAGCTGGTATAACACAATACCCTAAACAATGCCATAGACAAAAGAAATGTATTTATCACAGTTTTGGGGGTGGCAGACCCAAGATCACAGAGTTGGCTAATTTAGAGTCTGATAAAACCTGGTTACAGTACCTGGGCTCATAGACAGCAGTCTTCTTGCTAATGTGTCCTCAAATGGTGAAAGTGAAAGGAATTTCTCTGGGTTCTCTTTTATAAAAGCATAAATCTCATTCATAAAGATTCTACCTTTATCATCTAATCACCTCCTGAAGAACCCACCTCTTAAAACCATCATAGGAGTTAGAAATACAAGGCATGAATGGTGACAGGGACAAATATTTAGAACACAGTAGGCTACAAAAAACAGAGGTTTCCCCTTTAGTAGCCATGGTGACTCTAGAAGAATAAATGCTTTCTCATCTTGGTAAGAAATTTACATTAACTGTATTAGAGAACAGCTTTTGTTACTTTAGCATTCTCTCGAAAGATTGACTAAGCTGAAGGAATTTGGTCCAAACTGGTATTAAAAATCTAACTAAAGGTAAAACATGATGTTTCTGATGGCCAGTTGCTAACCAGGCCAATGCAAATTGAAACTACATTCTTTTATACTGTTTCTCACTCCAAAACAGTACCTCACAAATTTCTCTTCTCTGTGACACGCTACGCGCAACATTTATGAGCATACACGGATTTTCACATCACTCACAAATTTCTTGTCAAGTGCTTCAGTGATTCAGAATGCCCACAATTGTTAATATCAGTCCTTCTCACGTAACTGACTTGAAGGCTGCTACTGCTGGTGTACAAGTCTTGAGCAGCCCACTACTCAGGGATTCTTTCCTGAAAAGCTCATGAGAATGCAAGTATCTTAGTCCATTCGGTCTACTATACCAAAACACTTCATACTGTAAAATTTACATGAAACAAAAATTTATCGCTCACAGTTCCAATGACTGGAAAGTCCAACATCAAGGCACCAGATGATTCACAAGGGCTCATTTTTTGCATCAAAGATAAAACTTTATAGCTCAATCTCCACATAGTGGAAGGGGTCGACAAACTCCCTCAGAGGTTTTGGATAAGGCCACTAATCCCATTCTTGATGAAGACACTATAACAAAAATCAACTTTAATGTGTTCTGATTTATATTATAAAACTAACTTATGCATAAACTTAGCCCTTTAAGAATTATTTAAATCAAACTTTTCTATGGCCATTGATCCAGACAACTCAGTGTCCAGACTAGCTGGCCACGTTAACTTGCAATTAGGAATCTGGCTCTAAGACATCCAGTCATCATTGTAAATGTACTGTTTCACTCTACCCTGCACTTGGTCCTTAGAGGACAATATCTGCTTGGGGGGAGAAGTCAAAATATATAGTAAATATATACTAATATCTGCTAAGGGCATAACATAGCTACAAGTTCACTAGAAAGAACAAACACTGAGGGAAGTCAAATTAATGATTCAGTTGAATATGAAAAAAACTAAATTTGGTGGGTTTTTTTAGCCAGGTCCTAGTTATCACAAATGCTGATGGAAAGCTTCCAGGAACCATTGGTTGTAGAAGTGAATGGATCGTCAACCAAAAACATAAGAAATGGTTGATGATCTCTCTGGACACCTGGACTTTGGGGTACCTGATTATATTCTGACCTAGACACAATCCTGCCTTGTTATTTTGTATTTGTAAGCATTTGGGGCTTGAGCATGAGAAAGTAAATACAAAAGGGAGTGAAAAATGAGTGTGGGTAAAGAAAGAAGCATACAGAAGAGAAAGAAGAAATTTAGAAGGAGGAAGGGAGAAAACAGTCATCATTTACTATAAACATTACCTAAGCACATGAACTGCAGTCTTATGTTTAATAGTCAATATGTACTTTTGAAATGGGTGTTATTTTGCTAATAAATAGATAGAGTTATCATCTTGTCCGACACCGCTGAGCTACTGAGCTAGAACATACAGCCTCATCTATCTGCTGCCAGAGTCCCCAGTTCCCAGCAGGAACATCACCAGGTCCTCAGGTTCCTGAGCCTTTGGAAGGGTCTTTCCTTCTCTGAGCACACACCAGGATGTCGGCGAGTAATGGAGACCTTTTGTCTAAACCCTTCCTTCGGCACTGCAAGGGTCAGCAGTGGGAAATTTGTGAACAGACTCAAGGCTATAAGGGGAGGTTTTCATCTCTTTCTAGGTTGTCCTGAGCACTAACTAGAATAAGGACAAAGGACGAAGACAAGAAGAGCTCTACACAAGGATAAGGAGTTGCATTTGGTTGCAACTTGCCTTGTGCCGGTGGCTCTTAGAAACCAAAGTATTTTAGCATGAGAACTAACAGAAGGATACAGAATCCTCATATTGTGAGAATTCTTGATTTAACTAATCAGTCTCAGTTTGAAGGAATTGAGATAAGTTTGCTAAACATAATCTGTTTGTTTCTATTGACATCGCAATTGGCTATCAATGAAGCCCAACAAGTAGAAGCAACTATTTGAAGACATCTTAGATAGAGGGTTGTACTACTCTAATTTTCCTTCTGGCCTCTTCCAAACTTTCCCTCTTCCTGTACACCATCCCTGCTTCCTGCTCCCCACCCTTTTCTCTTTCTTCTCATCCCTCTTGATAATTTCAGACCTATAGATTCACTATATTTGTGATTTTTGAATGAATTAATGCCATTCTAGAATTAAAAGATGCAGACCCCACCTTGTAACCTACTACTTTCTCTGCAGAGTCTCGTAAAAGTCCTCAAGTACAAACACATTAGCTCTTGTTCCCAAGCATCTCACATGTTAAATATTAAGAAACTTTCCCATACCATTTGATGACACCACAGACTAAATCCTCAAGAAGTAACTACTTCCAGCAGTTGTAACAGTATTTCCAACTACAAAAGTGCAAGTACTGGAATTTTGATGAAGATTCAAGTGAGATGTTGAATACAGTGGGTTTAGTAACTGTATAAATGAAATTTTTGAGAAAACAAATGGCTCGTATTTGCATTATTTGGTCAAAATACTACAAATAGGCTCCAGGTCTAATCTTATACTTGAGGTTTGGATGGCTCCTCCTGAAAATACTATGGTTTCCATAGAATTCTTGATATAGACACTGAGTATACTTACTCTCACTCTTAGACCAACATTCAAGATAATTTAGACTCAGGCTTCTCTAATATTAATGTCTGCATTATCATGTCATCAGAGCTCACTAAGATGCAAATGTTGATCTGACAGATCTAAAAGACGCCTGAGATTCTGTATTTGTAGTAAAACTTCCAGGGGTGGTTTCTGTGATTGCCGCACCTGGACCCATCCTTTCAGAAGCAAGATTCAGAGGGCGGATGTTGTGCTCTGTAGAAACCATCCCTGGAACACATTCTTGTGGATTTTTAACAGCATACTCCTTCACGGTGGCCTTGTCCCAACATATGAAACAGATGCTAAGAGGCTTTGATGTCAGTTTAAATTTTTTAATTTTGATATTGTACCAAACAACCCACATTCAAACAAGAGACCCATCTAGGGTTAAAAAAAAATCAACTGGTTAACATAGCCACACATTGTTAAGTTTTAAATTCATTTTCTGGAATTCACTTGTAGAATCTGACTACAAATATATATTTTTAAGTGATGTACCCATTATCCCAAGTGAATGAGAATACATTTTCAAAAACAACAATCTGAAGATGTAATATTCTATTTTTAACATGAAAGCTTTCAAGATCTATTTAATTAAAACCAACAGGAAAATCCTTTTCCCTTCTCTGAACCCACAAGTCTGACAAGCTGCAGGAGCCATTCTCAGTGTAATCTTAATAAAACATACCCTAAGGAGATTTTATGAAACTATCCAAGTAATTTCAACCATTCCCTTCATTCTGTTGTGTGTTCATACACATACAGATACACGATCTTGTACATACACACACTCATACACACCCACAGGAGTCCACACGTTGCTTAGAAGTATTTGTCACAAAAATAACACAGTTTCATTACATTTCTTTATCTTGGATTCAGAGACATTACATTTTAAAACTTTTCAATAACATGCTCATAGTGAATTGTGCTTTTATATAATCTATAAATTAAGCTCCCAGGAATTGTCAATCTTACTGTCATATATTCCAGTAGGCTGAGAGAAAGTTATTCCAACCAGAATGTACTGAAGGTATCGATGTGGCTTCCATGCTGGGCATATTTCAGATTTTTTCAAATAACATTCTTGTAGAGATTAGAGGATAATCTGGCACCCAGACCCGGCCAATTAAAACAGTAATTGCAATGGCTGGAAATGTTTTCCTTGGCAACTGTTCGTTATTTTGCTTCATTTGTGGTTTCACTGAATAACAAAAATAATAGAGTCAATCATAAGACTCCTAATTTATTTTCTTAGTTATCTTTTCTCATCAAACAGAAAAGTGCTGCTGCTGTGGTTTAAATTAAAAACTAAAAGATGGTATGGGAAGTATGAAAACAGACACAAGAAAACACAGAATGATTCTCAAGCCAACACAAATACATCTCTGGGTGCCGAATATGTGAGGCTTTCTATTTTAGGTGGTGAAGATAAAATGAGGAGTGGAATTCAAGATGAAACAAACTGTGAGTACAGAAGAGGCATCATTGTAAAACATGGGTTTAACTTTCTCCAAACTAACAGGTACTGGTAGACAAGTGAGACACAATTTAGAAATATCTAATATACAGTACTAAAAATCAATTCACATACTATCTGAAATCACTGATGTACTATATTAGATGTTTAATCATCTCTGGTATAAGACAAGGTTTAATTTTTAACACCTGCCAATTTCCTTGGTGTAAACACTTCTAGCAGGTCTGATTTTAATCTATGAACTGGACACTGTTGAACATTCACTTTAAAATAGATGAACCCAATTAAATTTTACAAGCCACTGTGAGCTTGTCCAGTACACCAATAACCAAAGTCACAGTTTCACAAAGGAAGACAGACATAGAAATGCAATCTAGAGTGACAGCAATGAAAAGCACTAATAGGTAGCAGCTGTTGGTGGGCAAAGATAAGCATCTCACAAATTAATCTAAGTTTTGTTGACTGCAACAGCAAAACTTGAGAAAACCTAAATCATATAATGGATTTAAAAATTGACATGACTTTTCTACATCAATCTGTGTTTCCTTCCTTTATAACCCTACTTTAAAGTTTAGCTCTTCTGTGAACCATTGCTAAAAAAAAACCTCTTAAATTAGTTGTTGTGTCCATTTTAGTTTCTTTTTGGATTTGAGTTACTTTCTAACATCCTATACTAGTGGATTCAACTCCACACATTAAAATCACTGAGGAGCTTCCAAATGCTAAAGCATTAATTCCTTAGTCCCACCCTGGCCCATCTAAATTAGAAGGTGTAGGAGGGGCCTAGCATTGATAATTTTGAAAAGCTCCTCATCTATTTCATTTGCAGCCAGCATTAGAACACTACTCTACTTATTTTTCTGTATTTTTTTTGAAAATTTTCTGAAAGATGATGTTTTAGTCAACATTCCTGTTGTGGAGACACAATACTCCCATTCACAACTTGAATGAGAAGAGGTTTCACTTGGTTCATGGCTTTCAAGGACTCAGTCCATGGATGACTGGCTCCCAGGCAGAAACAGGATGGAAGGGCATGGCCAAGCGAAAGCTGCTCAGTTTATGTTGGCCAGGAAATGGATCAAGGGAACAGTGCCAGAGAATAATGGGCCAGGGACCAGACATACACCCCAAGGCCACGCCTCCCTGACATACCCAGACACAAGAAAAGGTGAGCTCCACCCATCCTTCGAGTGAATCCCGAAGCCAATCCACCCTAACCACCCTGACGCTATGTGTACTCTATTGAAGTATGAATCTTGCGGCTGTGCCAGAAATGTTTTTTCTCTCTTTAGTCCTTTGCTTGTCCCTAGAGCATCAGCAAGTGTGGTCAGTAAATAAACACCTTTTATTAACTTTGAAATGGGTTAGAAATATGTCTTTTTCATGAACTACAAATTGAGCTCATATTGTTCCTATTTTCTTTTTAGGTTTCAAATCAAACGCAAAAATTTTGAGATGTATCATATTCACCAGCAACATCTATACTACTCAGTAGTGATTTTCAATTACTCCAGACAACACCTGCAGAAATAAAATCATCCTTTTACTAATACATTTGATTGAATGATCGACTCATGGGATTCATCTACATTATGCTGATGTAAACATTATTATGCAAAGCAAAAAGGAAGCAAATATTCATGCCCTTAAATAACGTTTAAAAAAATACATTAACAAGATAGGCAACATTTTAAGATTTTTCCTGGAAGGATAAACTATATGACATCATCATGTCATACAATTTTATAGGGTTAATTTGCTTGCACACATTTTACTCTAAGAAAACTCAAGACATTAAGATATGATAACTGGCCTATTTTCCAGCTGCCGTCATCATCATTAGTGGCTGCGATGATCAAACTTCTATCTGTGAATCTCAGAAAGCCACACTTGGTGTGGAGAAATCTATGCCACCCTCAGGCAAAGCAGCAGGGCCAAGAACAGCAAGAGGCACAACAAATGGCAGCTGGGGCTCTTTGCGTGTGTGGTGTCGTTTAGGCTAATGCCCAGGATATCGTCCAATTTGTCCAAAAGGTGCAGCTGCATCAGCTGGTAGGCTGTTGAACACAACAAAAACTCAGAAGGCAGAAATTGGCACCAATCCTCACCTCATATGACTACTCAGCTCCTTGTAGCCCTATGCTGGGCCATGCTCACAGGGAGCCTCAGCCGGCATTTGGGCAAAACCTGTAGAACAGTTCAGCTGGAGAGCAGGTGTCAGCCCTTGCCTAGGTCATGCTTATGTCTACCTAGGTGCATCTGAAATAAGGTGTATCATTTCCTACAGCAGCCTAAGAAACCACCAGAAATGTCATGGGCCTTCAACAGCTGTTGCTGATCGCCTGTAGCTTGTAGGTGGGAGGGGTTCAGGTGATCTTCAGACTTCGGTGGAAGACTTCATTTCTCATTGCAGTTCTGTAGATTTACCAAGGCCACATACCCAAGCCGCTGTGGACCCCGTTTTGACTGACCGCCCAGTTCCTTCAAGGCTCACGTCTGCTACAGAAACAGTAATGGAACCTTCTTCCCCTCTTTCTGTAGAATTTGTCTTTCTCAATGCGCTCTTTGATATAAACTGGCAAAGAATTGCCACGCCATACCCCAGAGATTCCTCTATATCCAGAATTCCAGAGGACTTAAACCTAAAGAAATGAAAAGGAAAGCTGCATTGAATTCCTCATCAAAAATATCATCTTGATATTTCTTATACCTATTTTAATTTAATTTAACTTAATTAATTAATTTGTTTGTTTGTTTTTTAGCTTTTGAGCCCAGGATATTGGCTTGTTTTGGTGGTCACTGCACTAATTTCTACTTAGTGCATATTCTGATCACCATTATACTGTCTGATACTACGAGCTTGATAGGTTCTATGCATTATTGAAATCATATTATATTTGTCTTTTTGTGCTTGGCTTATTTTACTTGGCATAATGTCCTCTAGATTCATCTATGCTGTTCCCAACAATAAGATTTCCTTCTTTTCTAAGACTGACTGACAGCCCATTTTCTGTATCCCTTTCAGTGGACATTAGTTTACTTCTATGGCTTAGATACTGGTAATAATGCTTCAGTAAATAAGGCAGGGTGCAAATATCTCTTTGAGATCCTAACTTCAATTATTTTGGACACATTATACCCTGTAGTCAGATTGCTGGATCATACAGTAGGTCTATTTGTGTCTTTTGAGGAACGTCCAAACTATTCTTAATAGCAACAGTACAAGTTACTTACCCATCAATAGTATAAAAGGATTTCCTTTGTCCACATCTTCACCAATGCTTATCTTGGTCAGTGTGAGGTATTTTTTTTCCCGGTACTAAGAATTGAACTCAGGGCCTTTTCAACTAAGCTACACCTCAAGTCTCGGGCCCTTTTCACACTTCAAGACAGGGTCTCACTAATCTGCTATGTTCCCCAGACTGGGTTCCAACTTTCAAACCTTCTGTCTCAGCCGCCCAGCATGCCGGGATTATAGGAATGAGCTGCCACTTCACTGTGATTTTAATTTAAATTTCCCTAATGATTAATGATCAGGAGCATCTTTTCATGTACACATTGGCCATTTGTAGAGAATGTTATTCTTTAATTTCTTGTTAAGTATACATCAAGCAACATTTTCAAAAAAACTTAACAGAAACTATTAATAGAATAAAAATCTAGATGTCAACCTTAAATTGTTCAGTGACCACTCCATGAAACAAAATAAATGTAGAAAGCCAAACCCATTAGTTCTGTCTCCTATTTATCCAGAAATTATTTCTTGACAAACTGAGTGCCAGGCAGTATTTATGGGTGGGGAAAAGAGCAGCAAACAAACAAATCCTGGCCTTCGTGGATCTTAGTTCTAGTGTTGAGATACAGACAAAAAAGATGCTAAATATACATATTATATAGTACTTTAAAAGAAAAAAGTGATGTGAAATATAAAATAGATATGGAATTCTGGGCTGTAACTTTCTGATTTTAAATAGGCTGGGCAAGGTAGGCCCAATAAGAAAGTGACACAGTATTTGAGTCATGACAATACAGGTAAGATTTGAGTCACGCAGAAACCAAAGACAAAATCTATCCAGGGGTAAAAAATTGCTTTTGTAAGAAGCCTGAGGCTAGGACATGCCTGATAGGCTTGAGGAAGATGTTGACTAAGTACAGAGTTTCTCTGGAAAAGAGAAAATAACCAAATTAAGAGTTAAACTGAACCGCTAGCTAAATAGGAAGAGCTAAGTGTTTTCAAGCGTTATTCCACTTTATTAATTTCGTCAGCTAATTAATTAGCTGATAGGTAGGGAGACAGGTAGGTAGCTAGAGGAGTGATAATTCCCACAGTATTTTTTCAAAATTCCCATGGCACCAAGGGGCGTACACGGAGAAACGAGATCTCATAACTCCCTGACAGGGTCAGCCCAGAGCAAATGATGTCACCGGGTCTTCTATGTATCTTTCCAAGGCCTTCCATGACTTCTTCTCATACTCTCCCAATTGAGGTAATTTGGAAAAGTAGAGTGAGTCTTTGCAATCTGGACAAAGTTTGCTTTCATGGACGCAAATTCATCTTGGTACTACACTCATAGGCTCAGACAGCAGCCCAAGCCTTGCTCATCCCGTGGGCGAGGTGGGGCCTATCTTGTCAGCAAGTTACCTCATGAAGATGCTACCTCTGTGTGGCCATTATTTTTTTTTTCTGAGAGGTATTTTCATTCTCACATCCAGAGGAAGATTCCATGGCTATCATTACCTGTCTGTCATTTTCTTCCAAGGATAAGGAGTGAATTCACCAAGCACTTGAAAACAGGTGTAATAAAATGAAAAGAAAAAAAAAAAGCTGTAGACAACATGAATAAATAAATAGAATAATAATAAAGTGAAAAATAAATGGAAAGTTTCCACGCTTCACACATGGATATGAGAAGGGGACAATAGGTGCTTTGTATGATAAAAGTCAGAAATTCAAGTTTTTCCTCTCAGTGCAGCCAAACTATGTGTAATATAGACTTCAGGGTTTCAGGCATTTCCCCTGCAGGTAAACAAGCAAAGAGCCATAAAATCTTCTCTGTTTCTTTGATGTTACAGCCAGTCTTCTGTTTAATCGTGTGCCGCACAGTCTGAATATGCCCTGAGAGATGTTTGACATAATTGTCTAATGCTACAAGGACAAGTATTACACAATGATAACTCTATTTCCCCAATCTTAGATACAGATAAAGATGCTTTTATTTTGCAAGAACGTTCTTATGACCCTTTGCATTGGCATCACTCAAAAACCTAACTTTTTAAAATTATCACTAATATGCATAAGATGTCTGCGTAGATGGCTCCAGGAAGATCTGCATTACCATCATCATCAGGGAGGATGCTACTAGAATGATGCTGTGTGAGATAATCACTGTTTCCAAAGTGACCAGAACTGTGCCTGGCATATTTGCAATGGCTAATTTTATGTGTCGACTTGGGAAAGCCATAGTAGCTGGATATTTGGTCAGACGTGATTCTAGACATTTCTGCGAAGGTATTCGAAAAACAACATTAACATTTAAATTGGTAGATTTCAAGTAAAGTAGAGTATACATCATAATATGTGTAGTCTTCAATCAGTTGAAGGTCTTAAGGTAAAAAGACAAACTTTCCCAAGAAAAAAAGGAATTCTGCCAGCAGATTGCAGTCAGAGGCAAATTTTACCTCTTCTCTGGTTCCAGACTGGTGGCCTACCCTGCAGACTTGGGCTTGCTAAACCTCTATAATTGCGAGAACCAATCCTTTCCCCCAGTCCAGAATAGCTCTCCAAAGACATAGAACCAACTGATAGTGTGTGTTTGTGTGTCTTGGGACTTACACTCTCTTTCCTTTTACATTCTCCCTCTTGTTTCCTCCCTCAACATATGGAACCACCATAAAATTTGAGCATTAGCCCACTGTTGCGTCCTTTAAAGGTTCCCTTCTCTAACATGCGTGGATTCTAGAAGCATGCCTTTGGTCGAAGGCATTTAATTTATGTTTCTAACTCAACATGAAGAGTCAATCAGATTAATGGCAATGAAGACCTTTGAGAAAGAAGTAAGCAAATGCAGGAAGCACCCTTGAGATATAAGTAACAGAAATGCAGCCCCCCAAACAAGTAAAAACAAAGCTGGGGTTCAACGCTGGTCCTCTCTGCCACGTTGTCTTTTTCTCAAGTTCATTCCTACTGCTGTTACCCACTCTGGCTTCTTTTCCCAACAGAATCTATGTGGGCCTTTCTTATTTACTATCACAATTACTCTCCTTTGTCCCATGCTGAGGTCCTGGCTACAGAGCTAATGTATTCATGAGCTAATGTAAAACTCATCTTTTGACACTCTCAGATGCCCACTGACGGCCTTCTAAAGATGATTTCTTAACCTGGACAATGGAATCCAAGAATGGGAACTTCAGTTGCTGATTGATAGGAAAAGAAATATTCGGAGCTAAAATGACTTTTTTGAGCTTTACAAATCAAATTCACGGTCAAATTGCCCACTCAGACTATAGGGGAGTCCACTGACATTATGATTTCATTACATGTCCAGCAAAGAAGCTAAAAAGGTCAATATAGGATAAGAGAGAGACTATATTACAGTATTATTATCAGCTTTAGGTGACAATTGTGTTATTCAAGATAATTCTTTTACTTGCCATCTATTAAGAATGCTGGCATTCTAAACATAAGGTCATGAATCTGTGAGGCATGATTTCAGAATTTAGTTGTGTGGAGGAAGCCCTTTAAATGTAGCTTCCATGGAGAAAGCAAGAGAAACAACTCAACTGGCTTCCTATGTCAAATGGGCAGATATCCTCCAACACTGGAAGAAAAGCAAATTAGGAATTAGGAATTAAAGCTGGTAAATGCCATCTAAAATCAGGCAGTACTACTCAAATTCAAGGATTGTAAAACAAGAGAGAGGTAAAATTTGGCACAGGTTAGCATTTTGTTGAGATGAGATAGAACCTTTTTCTTAGGAAAGTTAACAAATGAGCTTCCATATCACAGAAGTCCCTGTTCTGGGTAGGAGAAATACATGAAACAGATTTTTGTGGAGAGTGGCCTTGCAAATCTCTGATTTGGAGCTAAGTAAAAGAAAACGTTGTTGGGTCACAGAGACACTGCTTTAAATTTTTTAGCAAGTAGAAATGAGCTCATATAACTAGCATTTCCTCTTTTGTCCTTTGCCTAAACTATTCTTCTAAATTGTGATATTTAGCCACACCAGTCCCTGGGGCTCCTCATATTTCTGTCTCAGTACTGCTCATGTAATAAACAAAATTCTTACAAAAGCATTTCTAGAATGTCAAGTCTACAGGGGCCCAGGAAGATGGAAATGGGGCTATGTCATGCATATATTTATATTTTTAGGGAAAGTATGGTGTAGAAAGCACACATAATAGGGAGCCAAAGGGGCTGAGTTCTAGACCCAAAACTTTAGCTGATCACCTCTGTGTGCCTCAGTTGTGGTTGTTCAAGGGGAAAGAAGAGAGATGAAATAAACCACTCCTCTGTTCTCTTCCAACAAAAAGAATCTAGCTTTGTTATGTCAAGTAGCTTGGATCCTCCTGAGACCTAGGGACACAAAACAATCTTAAAGGCAATGAATAATGCAGAGGCACTTTTGACAACTTGGAGAATCTCTGTCTTTCTTTTCTTGAAGAAAATCCTGAAGATTATATAACTTTTTCTGGCACCAGGAGTCAACAGTGCATCTTCATCGTTCAAATACATTCTTCCAAGATAATTTTTAAAGACCGTCCCCAAAAGACAAACTTCAAAACTTCTGTCATATTCTAAGGTCAAATGTCCTTTCCTTGCATCTTGCTGGCATGTTCCTGCTGGGTTTTCTAACGATTTTTATTTATGATATCCTTAGCAGACAGGGAACACAGAGGGAGCAGACCATTCAAGAGCTATCTGTTGTTCATCTGAGCCAAGGTAAAGTATTTGTACTACAGTCTCTACAGTCTTGTACTGAATTCCAGTGAAATGTTAGAACCTGGGCTTCTGGTGACATGTTCCCTCTCAGGTGCAAATTGCCTGGAGGAGAAAGCCTAACAGACTATTAGGAATACTGAGCAGTTCCTGATAGTGGCCTCAGGAAAGGACACTGTCTCTCTCCTCGATGGTCTTGTCGGCCTAACAAATGCACAGTGGCTCTTACACTGTACACATGGCATCCCCCAATTTTGAAATATTAATTTTTCTAAAATCGAATATGGAATTGGAGAATTGCATTTTGAATATCTGATAAGAGAAGAATCTTCAGTGGGACCCGGTGCTTAACAGAAGAATAACTGGTGACATGCGGTATACAGTCATTTTGTACTCACTGGTCCTGCATGCACAGATTGAGCCAGCCAGGGATTGAAAATACATGGACAAGAAACCATGTCTGAACTGAATGAGCGTGGATATTTATTTTCATCATCATTCTCTAAATAATATTGTCCAATAATGATTCACATAGCATTTATATTATGTGGATATAGTCTAGAGGTAATTTGAAATACACAGGATGATGTGCATAGGTTTTATGTAAACATCACACCATTTTCTATAAAGGACTTAAACGTCCCCTGGATTTTTATATCTGTGGAGAGTGTTAGAACCAACTCTCTTAGACATCAAGGTAAAGACACTGCCAAGTAGCACCCCCTGCTTTCCAAATGGTGAGCTCTGCTTATAACCATTTTATAAGGAAGGCGACAGCCACGATGGAGCAGCGACACCATCAAAAATGAATGTAGATCAATGGAGAATGCTAACAAAATTTGCTTGGTTTATATTTGTTTAACAAGGAACCACACAGGAATTTGGATAAGAAAAGCAGGTTTACTTTCCTGACACTTAAAGAATGTTCACCCCGGCCTCCTCCTTAGTGGTATGGGTGTGCTAGAGGTGCACGGAGGAGCAAAGAGTGATGCTCCCCAAAGACGGACTTTCCCAGCCTCCTCCAGAGGAGTCCAGTTCTGTGAATCAGTGTCAGGGCTGGGCTGGGTAAGGCTTTCCTGACACCCACACAGGCTGTGATTAAGAAGGCATCCATCTGTCAACAGAGGATCTCAGCTGTGTTTCCAGCCCAGCTTCCTCCCCACTGACTCATTCAGTGATGCCACATCTCATGTTTATGACCTAACAGTTGATCACCATGGAAGTAGCACAAACCCTAGACTGTTGAGGAGCAAAACCAGCATAAAGACACTGGATGGTACAGGAAAAGAGGGACCCTTATTCCTAGAGACCACATGTAAAGACTGACCACCCCATTCCCCATGTGGGTTCTTCCACCAGTTGCTAAAACTGGTACTTGGATGCTTCGTGCTTCTTGGAGAATCCAAATAAGGATTGGGGATGACCAAGTACAAACACCATGGCATTTAGAAATGAAGAGCAAGAAGTAGATGGGAAAATGTGTATGCAGCAATTGAATGGGGTTTGGGTTACACACTCAGTTTCCTTCCCTCTTTGCCAGCATGCGGCAACGGGTTAAGGGAGGGGGATGCTGAGTGCCAGGAAAAAAGATAAAGTTCTTCCAAAACTCAACCGTGCATACAGTCCTGGTGCTATATTCATACGCTGGGAGTGTCAGGATACGCCGGTTAGTTAGTCCATGCCCTCTGCTGAAAAGTAGAGCCAAAATGAAAAAAAAAGAAAGCCAATGGAAATAAATAAGCACTTCTCAGTAAAGATCGTCATGTTCAGGGCTGTGAGCGGCAAGAGACCTGGCACAAACACGGGAACCAGATGAGGACTTCTGCCGCGTGGTCAAGGTAAAGTGAGTCTGACTTCCTGGCCTGCCCTCCCCAGACTAATAATCAAAAAGAGCTGCCCTGCTCCAGCCCTAACAGCCCTGTATGAACAGAGTGTCTCCTGGTAGTACTTGCGGCTGAGAAGTAATGTGAGAATCTTTTTATAACTGTTGAGGTTTAATTTAAAAGGAAGCTCAGAATCAGCGGTAAAGGGAGGGGAGTGTTAGGAACTACAGACCATCTGAAATGGGGAAAATCATAAATACCAGAGCGTCTGATTATGTGAGCGGCTCTTGAAGTCAAATAATGGACCTTCTTCATGTTCAGTTTCTCTGGACGTGGCTCCGTCGGACCAATTTGGAGGCATCAGGGTCTGTCTGGAATTCATTCCAAGTTGGAGGGATATTTTTTCCCTTGACATTTTGCAGCTGAGACAGCCCCGAGCAGGAAGCTGAGGAGCGTAACATTACCAAATATGTCCTTTCTCCTGCCCGTATATTTTATTTCCACAGGAAAAGAAGGCAGATGCAGGCCAAGGAGAGCTGGCCAATAAGAACACGGCCATAGCAAGCGGCCTCTCCTGGCAGCAGGGGAAATTGACCC
>RJWT010012101.1:0-22713 GCA_004365215.1 Cuniculus paca
TGACAAGAGGCCTTTGAGATCCTCAATGGTTTTTAAGAATGTAAAATCGCTGCTGGTATAGATGACTGAATTAAATATTGTATGGGAGTGGAAATGAGTCTAGTACTTATCACTGTGGAACTTATATTGTACTTACACAGAAATTGCAAGATTCTAACAGCTGAAGTTCACTTATATGCTCCCCAAACATGTTTTCTGAGTACACTGGGGGAAAACTGGGTAGGTAAGTGCCAAGTTAGTGTTTAATGTATAGTCTCCCACTTGTATTTGAATAACTTACAGTAATTTTTAAATAAAGTCACGGGCTCAGAACCTCTAGGGGACAGGCCTATAAGCCACATACTGAATAAGCTCCCGAGGTAACTTTGAATTAGATTCTGAAGCAGAGAAGGGTGTATCTGGAGGTCAAGTTAGAAAGCTGAGGGTCAGCAGGAACAAAAGCAGGGTAGAGGGGCAGAGGAAGATGAAGCTCACAAAAGCAAGCACGCCTGTTTGGCTGAGGTGTGCAGGTTGCTGAGAAGAGACATCACAGAGGTGGTGGGAAATCTGAATCTGTAGAATGTTATGAAATTCTTTGAAATTTTACCTGTAATACTGAATTCAAAAGGCAGCAGGGACTTAAACTTTTTGAGTAGGAAAAAAATCACATGAAACCAGCCTTTCCAGTAACTTACAACTATGAATTGGGAAAACACAGCAAAAAGATATTACGAGTAAAGATTTGGATGACATTTCCCACTTCTATAAACTCATTCCTTTAGTCTCTGTGGACAAAACATTGTGTATGCTGTACCTTCTAGTTTCTGGATGCGTGCAGCCCTGATATCAAGGAGATGAACATATTGTTCTACTTTGAGTTCATAATCTTGCTGCAAATTTTCCATTTTATGGGTCACTGCCTCCACTTCCATCTAAAAAATAAGAAATCATAAGTTTTAATATTTATGATTAGTTTCATTTTCCAAAGCTATTATGGTCTAAGCATTTTTTTAGATCCCAGAATATCAAGAGTAATAAACCATGGCATTTTGACCTCAAATAGCTTAAATTTAGAATATCATGTGTGGAGGTGTTCAGAAGGCAGTAGTAAATGAAACAAAACTCTAGGTTCCTTTTTATGAAGATGAGTTTTCATTTCATTAACGGCTAGCATAGGGACTTCTTGCAGGACTGCAGGGTAAGTTTGAGTCCTTTGCAGAGTATGCAAACACTGAAGAGGCGAGGCCATTGGCACTATTCATCCCCCTAAACCAGGAATGTTAAAAGAAGTTGTTTGCTTTTAAGGTACACTTCTGACTACTCAGTCACAAGGCTCAATTCCAGGGATGTGGTAATACATATTAATAGGTGATAATAAGATTATAACAGATGATAATACATCACACTTCTGAAAAAACAAATTATCAGTTGAAGGTGATTAGAAATACTACCCTCACAAATTTAGTGTATTACATTACCTGATAATCTTTATTAATCTTATGTTGCATTATTAACATGTTTCTTGTCTTTTCAAGTTCTTGCACTGTTTCTGCATGAGTTGCTTGTAGTTCTCTCATGGACCGTTCTAGATCTTTATTAATTTTACTGTCAACTTTCTCTAAAAAGAAAAGATCACCATTTTTTTGTTCTTTTTGAGCCTAAAACAGAAACATATTTTATTACTTCAATAAGAATTTCTAAAATGTGATCATATGAATAAATGTAGTAATTACAAGAAACAATCATTGACTAAAAACACCTATTTCTATTTTTCATTAGGAATAAAGCAGTTCTAATATGCATATTTGGAGAAACATTTGAACAGTTAGCGATAAATAAAACAGTTTATTACTTCTTGACATGAAAAGAATCATGTACATGTACTTCTATTTGTTCATTTGATTAAAATGTGCATTTCAATCTAAAAGGAAAGGAGCATTTTTTGTCTCTTTTTTTTTTTGGTACTGGAGATCAAACTCACGACCTCGCGTGTGCCAGGTAGGTGCTTATGCCGCTGAGCTAAATCTCCAGCCTTTTTTTGTCTTCTTGTAAATAACAGAATATTCCAGAACTAGAAAATATCTTATTATAATTCAGTATTTTACTTAAGACCTTGAAAGTTCAGCATTCTTAGTGTAGAAAATTGTTGATTAGTTTTGTAATGAGGCAAGTGAAAGTAAAATGCTTGTTTTAGTTAAAGTACCTCAAATAATAATTTCTGAAGTCTAATTTCATGTAGTCTTGATGTCATATGAAATACACATATGCTGTAATTAAGTACCACCTGACTATTTTCCTGAGTCTTAGCTGAGTTAATATGTGATACACATACACCCATTTGTAAAAGGTGCACTAAATTTTAGAAGCCGTGCACATAATTCACTCTCCAAATACAATGGTTTCACATAAAGGTGATCATTATGTTGAAACAGCTATTTCAAGACATCAAATCCATCATGAAGTTTAGAAAGTTACCTTTATAAGCAGTAGAGCTTCACTCAGTTCATCAGCACTAATATCACTCTCCTGCAACAGATTAAGTAAAAGCTCAAAATGAGATACTAATGGAAAGTACAAGACATATTCCAACCATTCAGATTATCCTGATGTACGTAACAAGGTGCCTAACAATACGAATTAATAAACTAAATATAAGACCTTCTAACTATTCACAATACCTGCACAAAACATAAACTGTCCGATATTTTTTTCTTTTTTCTTTTTTTGGCACCAGGGATCAAACTCATGACCTCATGCTTACCAGAAAAGTGCTTGAACTGCTAGGCTAAATCCCCAGCCCTAAACTGTCTGATATTAAGAATTAAAGTATCCTTTTGTTTTGCAGGATAGTGTTTTCTCTATGATAAAATATGTAAATAAACATTTTTTCTTTTGTCTTTTGGAGACAGGGTCTCATTATGAAGTTCAGGCTGGCCATGCACTCACTTTGTAGCCCAGGCTGGTCTTGAACTTGCAAGAATCCTCCAGCCTCAGCCTCCCAAGTGCTGAGATTACAGGCGTGAGCCACCACGCCTGGCGCTAAATAAACATTTTGAATTTACTTTCTAAATAAGAAAATAGTTCACCTGGTTGAAAAACTTCATGCGGTTTTTAAGTTCATCAAGTTGCTCCTTTTGTTCCAGATACTGTAACTGTAGATCTCTATTCTCTTGAACGAGTTTCTCATTTTGGTCTTAAAAATAGTATCAATGCAATTAGAAAAGTAAGTGGGAATTAGATCTAAGAACACATTTTAAATTAATTTAATTCCTGTTACACACCAAGCTTGATCTAGTATTGTACAGGTCAGAGAGGAAATTGAGCTAGCACCTAAACAAAGGCAGCAGGGAAATGAAGAACAAATGAACGCTATCATGTGTCTACCATATGATTCACTTGCTTATCAAAAACTTAAGACTTAAGTTCACAGTATTAATATAAGGAAATTGTGGTCTCTGGGACTTCAAAGGAACAGCCTATTTAAAATGCCTAAGAATATATGTTGCTAAATCTATGATTTTTACTTACTTATTAAAGGTCCTGTAAAGCATGCAAAAAAGAATTTGTCTTTTAGCTTTCTAATTGACTACTTTGAATTTTCTTTTTCCAGCTTAGCATAAAGTCTTTGCATTAAAAATAATTTATCTGATAAACTGTGAATCCATAATTTAATCAACCATTCCTTCTAAAGAATCTATTCTAATAGATAAAACAGATTCTCAACCAGTGTAAGGTAGTATCAATATTAATTCATGTGTGTTCTTTATTCACTCAGTTCATACTATTAATTAATAGGACACAGACTTATAGATATCATTAACAAATGGATTATTTTTGGGTTTTCTGCCTAGGTACTCATTCGCTGTGACCTGCAAATGGGTATAAAACAAAGTTACAGAAGACAGCAAATTTATAAAGAGACTAAGCCTCGTTTTTACTCTGTATTAAGCACATTTAACTTAAAAAAAAAGCATAATAGCTAGCTAACAAATTTACTGCATTCTTTAGTCTCGTATTCTTAAGTGTTCTCTTCACTAGGGCTTATCGTGGCAGCCAGTTATCCTCTGTTGTTGCCTCTCTGTGGACTAACTCTAAACCCTGTCATCCAAAGTGTCTCCACTAATTTTATTCTGGTCTCAACGATTTATGTTTATCATAAGTTCTCAATTTAAGTTGTACATTTTTGTTTCCTTTTTGTAAAAAAAAAAAAAAGAAAGAAAGAAAACACATTTGCCAAGAATTCTTTCCATGAATGCATTTGCATTCTGACTGCATTTTATACAGAAATATGTTTCTGACTTTTATAAGGCTTTGTGTTCCGAAGCTATAAATATCACATATAAGTAAAAATGCTAAATTACGCAGTTAAGAAATGGAATAAACTTGGATGGCTTGCATGTTACATATTTCCTGACAATCTTAAGTTTTAAAAAAATGTGCCCCAAGGGTATACAGAGATACAGAGCCATTTTAACATATAAACACTTATTGATAGAAGGTTAAAAGGTTAGCCTATAGTACAAGTTGCTTATATCTGGCGAACTAAAAGGATTTTCAAACGTGTAAAATACTTGGAAAATTTGAAGATAAACAGCTATTTTTATTAAACAGCTATTTTTTAACTAAAAACTAGGGTCAAAGAATGTAAGTTTCTATAAGATAAGCTTTTTTGGTTAGAGACTAGAATAAGAATTATTATTAAGGCTTACTATTAAATCAACAATCAGATAAAATGATTAGGCAACCAAAAAAGTCGAGTCAAAAGGATGTAAAACGAGAAATACTGAGGGTAATATAATTTCACTGTGTGGTCAACAAAACATATAGGGCTTCTAAGAGTAAGCTGAAGTATAAAGTACAAAGTAAAGATAGTTATTCTATCTTAACTCAGATACACTGTGTATTCTGACTATTACTTTTATGCTCCAGTTTTTTCTCCTAAGAATGATACACTAATTGGTACAAATTAACTTAAACATTTCCATCCTTCACGTATTTCTGTTTCAAGAACTATGTCCCCAGTCACTGATATTTTAATTTTCTTTAGCCACTGATATTTTTAAATCTAGGATAATATTAGTGGGGAAATAATTTAATAGGAGAAGACATTGTTGAGTATCTTTAACTGTCTCTCTACTGAATTCATGTAGAATGATACACTGTATTTTTTCTTTCTCAAACTGTTTATTGAGGATATAATTCTTGAGTCTTAAAAAGTACTGAAATGCTACAGTTCAAAGAGGAAATAGACTTGCTGAATTATAATATGAAAAATAAAAGTGCTCTGTACAAGATGAAAAATAACCTTACCTTATGATTTGACAAAAAGCAGGTTAAACTAAACAGAATTTTATTCAAATGAGATAACATTTCACTCTTTTAAACTTATGTTCTTCTAGCACACCATTAATAAGCAGAGTGCAGAGAACAATTCAACTAAACAATTTTCAGAGCTCCTTTGTGCTAATATCTTCAGCTGTGATCAATATAACCATATGTATTATGCTGAATTATGCATTTCAGCTAAAGATAGAAAAGAACTTTCAAAAGCAAGCCCTTAAACACATGCAGTTAATTTAAGCATTAAGCAAATGCAAGCTGCATTTACATATCCTTTCCCCACATATTCACACAATCTGAAACTAATTTGTACCTTGAATAAAGAGGTGAGTATTCTTTAAAAATAATTTGCCAGTTAGATGAATGACTACAAGAAGCAGGGAAACATCTTCTGGCAAAGAACATTTGATACATGAAAAGGTAAATGTGTGAGGAGACTTCAAAGTAAAATTAAACAATTTCAAAATCTGTAACAGAGAGGAACTTTTTCAATACTAAAAGATTTCCTTAAGTAGACAGTTTCAATTTTTTATTTATTTTTCCTCTGGAAAAAATGGTTAAAGGCTGTAATATTTTTCTTATAACCTATTGTAGCATTTTCTACAAAGAAACAAAATTTAAGTCTTTAGAATTCTAAGTCTGAACTTTTTAAAGAAAAGTGGAAAATAACAAATTTTTCTTTAGAAAATAACTGGACATACATGTAAAGATTTGTGTAAAAAGATGTTGCTTATGGTACTTAAAATGAAGTTATTTAAATATTCACCAACAGAAGGTTGTTAAATAATCTATAGTACATCCACACACTGAAAAGCTGTAACAACCATTATAAATGATATTGCAGATAAAAATTTATACAAGGAATGATTTCACAATATGGTTAAATAAAAAGCACATTATGTAACTGTGTCTATACATACAAAAATGGCTCTGAAAAGACATTCATCAAATATTAGCAGTGACTATCTTGAGGGTTATGAAATTAAGTAATTCGAATTTTCTGTTTATTCGACTTTTTGCATAGTGTACATGAATTGTAATAGTCAAAATCCCCCAAAAGATATGTCATTGAAAAAGATGAAGATGGACTAAATGAAATACAATACCTTAGGAACTATAATACTTAATGATTAAAAGGTCGTCTCAGGATTATTTTAGTAACAATAAACAGATTTAGTAATAATAAACAGGTTTAGTAAATCAAACAGACTCTACCCCCTTCAGAAGAGATTCTTCGGCTGGGGACATAGCTAAGTGGTACAACACTAGCTTAGCATCTGCAAGGCCCTTGGTTCAATCCCCAGCACAACCAAGAAAAAGAATTTCTTTTCAGAGCAATTTAGATGTCTAGAAGATAATAGTTTTGGAATTCTTGAGATCTAAGGAAATACAGAAAGGATAGAAATATTTCATTTCCCTTTCCTTTAAGAATGTGCAATTTTTCTGGTTTTGGAAAAGAGAAAAAATACAGACCACTTTCATTTCCTTCAGTGAACAAGAATTTATCGAGCAACTGTTAAGACAAGCATTCTGTTAGGTATTTGATACTGTACAAAAGCATTCACCAGGTCAGAAAACATATCACCATTTTACTGCACTCATAATCTTTTAGGAAAATTCATAAATAATCTATCACCAAGCCAGGCATGATGGCGCACTCCTGTAGTCCCAGCACTTGGGAGGCTGAGGTAGGAGGATCATTTGTAGCCTGGGCTACAAAGTGAGCTCAGGCTAACCTGAACTGCATAGTGAGACTCTGTCTGAAAAAGACAAAAAGCCGCCCCCCCCCAAAAAAAGAAATCTATCACCAGATTTAATCACTTGGTGAATAAATATTGACAGCTGTGTTTCATTGGAATTAAGACTCCATTGATTATAAGATACATGTCTATTTTAGACATTTTTTTCTTCCTGAGCCAGAGTTTGCCATGCAGTTCAGCCTGGCCTTGAACTCATTACATAGCTCAGGCTGGCTTGAACTCGCAGGATCCTTCTGCTTCTGCCTCCCAAGCGCTGAGAATACATGCATGTGCCACCACATGAGGCTTCGACTTGTTAAAATGTGAAAAATATGGCCATAAGATGCTATCACTTAGAAGACAAATTACAATTTTAGCAATATTAAAAAGCAAAAAAAAAAAGTTCCCTTTAGTCAGTAAAATACGACACTGACACCTAAATCAATGTATAAAAGTACGGCCGACAAACACAATTTTTTAACTGAGTCTGTATTAAACTTTTAAACATCCTCATGCAACTGAATAGCCAATATTTCAAAGGAGCAACTTTCTTATCAAAGTACTTGGTTTATTTAGTGCTTGAGCAAACAGATACATACTTGAACCAAATTCTGTATAGGTATGTGTAGATATCTTTAAAGAGATGTTCAGATGTCTCTAATTACAATCATTTTATTTCTATGAGACAAGAAGAGTGAGATCTGTGACTCATAACATGATACCTACTGACGACTACTATTTTGGCAGGAATGTTTTCACAAAGTTTTGTAGTATTTAAGTTCACAATCACAGAACAGAAGCAGGCATCTCACAATCAGAGATCTTCCTGGTCCAACCTATCAAAAATAGCAAGCAATTTCCACCACTCTGTCATCGTACACTGCTTCGTTTTTCCTCATTGCGTTTGCTACTACCTGGCATATTCCATACTTATATAATTACTATCAGTTTTTCCCTGTTAAATTTATATTTTATGAGGGCAAATACTTTGTTCTATTCACTGCTGTAGTCCCAGAACTTAGAACATTGCCCACAACATCCTGGTGCTCAATAAACATTTATTTACTGTTGAATAAAGAAAGGCTCAGAATTCTGGAAAATTAAACAGAATTTAGGACAACCTGAATAAAAGGAAGTCTGAGGAAAAAAATTTACATCTATCTATCTATCTATCTATCTATCTATCTATCTATCTATCCTTTTCTTTTTTTTGCTGAGCAAGGGAAATTTTGAGCAAGTGATAAATCCATGAAAGTGGGTGGCTGTTAATTACAGCTGTGGACATAGCAAGGTAAATGGCAACCAGCAGGTACCATGAGTATTGATTGATTCATAGAATAAACATCGGCTATATGAAATGAGTAAGTCAGTAGCTGTTTTATTTGTACCTCTTTCGGTTTTTAATCTGTCAAGGATTTCAGTTTTGTCTGCTAAGTCAGATTTTAAGGCAGTCTCGAGCTGAGCAATCTGTACTTTCAGCTGCTGTTCCTTTAACTTCCATTGCTCTTCATGGGCAGCACTGAAGGCACTGCAAAACACACGTGACAGGCAAGGAAAGCTTGGAAATCAGCGTCAACCGAAAATAATAAAGAGAAAAGCTTTTAGTGGCACAGAGACCACTGTCATCATGTCTTAGGAATTAAGTAAACATATGCTGGTCTGCTGCTGTTGAAACCAAGGCGCCTTTCTCAGGCTGCGGTTAGGGAACATGAAAGAGTTTGTGGGATGAGCAAAGGAACTGGCCTTAATTTAGAGCTCTAAAGTCAGAAAAGTTGGCAGTGTGCAGCTTTTGTGGGGCTAGTAAAGGAATTCAGATACTGTACATACTCCAGAGGAATCCACAATTCCAAACCTCAGCAAATGACACTGGATAAAACCATTCTTTCTCACTTACAAACCCTCTTAAAGACTGAGAAAATGTACTTTCTACCTGACCTGTAATTCTGTGAAATTTTTAGTCTGTGATAATAACATATTCACAGAATGCTGGCCACAAAATTATAGCATACTGAACCACAGGACAGCAATTCTCATATTGATTAAGAAGTAGTGATAATGCAGTTTTTTTTTTTTTTTGTCTTTTTGAGACAGGGTCTCACCATGCAATTCAGGCTGGCCTTGGGTTCACTTTATAACCCAGGCTGGTCTTGAACTTGCAACGATCCTCCTGCCTCAGCCTCCCAAATGCTGAGATTACAGGAGTGTGCCACCACGCCCAGCTGATAATGCAGTTTTGTCCTAAAAATCCAAAAGCAATAAGCTCAGAACAGATAATTTTACTTGTAACACTTGACTGGGATGAAAATGAATGCCCTGTGCTTAATAAGAATGATGAAGATAGAATTACTGTTCCTCAATAAAATGTAGCTGTTTGAATTTTTGTTAAAATTTGCTAATAATCAAGCCTGAGCATATCATAAGAACCAAATAAAAAATGTCTAAGTGGTACACAGAAGGTATACAATAAACATTTATTTTGGCCTCCTGAATGCTGATATAAATAATGGTGCTAAATCAGTGGCTCTGACACTTAGGGAGATTTTAAAATGAAGGTCCTAGGCCCAGGGATTCATGTTTTCATAAAGCTCCCCAGGTGATAGCCAGGTTTTGGAAAAACTGATCTTGATCTGCATTTCAGCAGAAAACCATTATCTGTGAATCTTGATATGACTGAATAATCATCAGCAGCTTTGACCCTTCTAGTTATTTAAACCCAGTAAGTGAAACAAAAATTTATAACAGTTTTTGTACTGATGATGAAATAAATGGAAAAGAAACGTATTATTAAAAATTGCCCTTAATGTTGCTCCCAGCTAATCTTGAGGTTTTATTCCAAAAGAGATACCTTTCTGGGAGGCATAGCTTTCAAAATTGTGTATTCATTTCACATTTTGAATATTTTTATTGCATTAAAAATAATATAACCTTGAAAATAAGTGGAATTCTAGAAGCTCCTCTAAATGTGACATCTGTTTCTCCCATCAATGTTCTCATTTCACATATGGAACCTTAAAAAATGCATAGATCTGATATACCAATATTTTAAGTTAATTTTAATAAAAGTGCAATTACCTAGACTTAAATGAAATCTAAACAAAATACATACTTAAATACTAAATAAGGAATATCCCTTTACAAGTTCATTTTAAAGTAAAAAGCAAATGTAGTTTCTGTGCTGGGCCAAATTCTATACATCAAACGTACACATATATACAAGGATGTAAATACCTATATGTGTATATATGTGTGTAGGTATTTGTGTGTGTCCTGTATTATTGAAAACATGTACCACCCGGAAAAAAATTAGCATGATGAAATAGGCAGTACACATTATATCAGATGCCAAAAATTAAAAACAGTAGTGTTCCAATAGCATTAGTACCAGCAAAAAGATCACCAACAGCTAATCTGGCAGAAACATCAGAAGCTGTATGTGTTTAAATTAAGAACAATTTAGCAGCCTGGTTTTTCCAAACCCACAAAATACTAGTGTAAATCAGCATAAGTCAGTCTGAATTTAGTCCACTGCTATCTTCCCTCTAAATTTAGGATTACATTCCACTGGAGTTTCATGAGGAATTCCTTTTGAATTTACTGTATTCCTCTATGCTTGGAGCCATCTGTGTAACTATAAATGGTGAACCACATCTGGCTCCATTTTCTTTGTAAGAGCTATATACATGATTAAATCTGCATATGAGAACAGTCTTTGAGAACCTTTTATTCATGAAAATGTTTTTGTATATTGCCAATAGTGATGACTGAGGGAGGATGATAGTCAAGTTTTTGTGTCATTTTACTAAGTGACAAAATGTCAGTCTGTCGCAGAATGCCCTTGGTGCCTGTGGTCACTGGCATGTCCACAGGCAGTCATGGGTTTCAGCATACTGTAAACAAACATTCTTGATCAAAAACATGATAAGATCAAAATAGAAGCGAAAGAATTCCTCTCTACCTCAGGTCTTTCTTTTTTCTGATAAGAAATTCCATTTATTCCAACACTCAAGGGAATCCTAATGTGAGAGATGAGGAAGAATAAATTCTGAATCATCTATAAAAAATCTATAGGTACTTTACATAGGAAGATTGCAGGGGACAGGTGTTTGCTTTACAGAAATAGAGCTCTGAAAGGCTATGGGTGGTCAGCAGTGCTCTTTTAAATTCTGAATATTAGATAACTACGTATCATAACATAGAAACTTGATCCACTCAATTCTTAAAAAAGTTACTATCATGAAATACACGAAAACTTTAATAACAGGCATTAGATCAATGTTTCTCAAGGAGTTAGTACTTTAAAATCACCAACAGATTCTCTGGACCCAACTTCAAATTGACTGAACTGGAAATGACTGGTGGTGGGTAGTGGAGTGCGTGTGTGCGTGTGTGCATGTGTATGTGCGCGCAGAGGTTCTGCTGGTGTGGTGAAAGTTACATTTCAGTAAGTTTTCTAGGTTATTTGTATGCATTATAGTCGAAAGACCATTGCATTCACAAGTTACATGGCCCTAAAACTATATAAACTTCAAAAACGGAATACGGTTTTACCACATTATAGTATAGAATTTTTCTCTGGCCAAATAGAAAAATTTAATTGTAAAAAATTTATTCTGAACTTTTAAATTGAAAATTTCTTACAGTTCTTATATCTTGGCATTGTTTCAAAAATGTTTTAGTATATTAAAAAAGACTCACACCAAATACTAACTTGAGGGTTTTATCTTACCACATGATTCTCTAATATGTCATATGTCAAGCAATAAACATATTCAACATTTCATTTCAGAAAGGAAGATGAAAATGCAATGTGCAAATCATATTTTTCTATTGAAAACTAGCCAGTTTTTGAATAGCAAACAAATGCTTTCATTTTAAAAACATGTTATCATTATGACTAACCAAACATGGAGTATATGCAGTTTTTGATGAACATAAGTTGTTGGTAATGATGAATAACAGTGCACTGAAACGAAGGAGTATAAAGAATCTTAGAGATGGTGTTGACTTTTGTAGTTTTTCCAACTGTACTTGTGAAAACATTTTTAAAAAATCATACTGGAGAATTTTGTGGTTCTATTTACTATATACATGTACTTGTTGGGTTTTAAGTGACAATTTTTTTGACATTAAATGTTTTGACACTCATTACACATATTTATTTCCATACACCTCATATAAAACTCAAGTGTAAATAGCATAATGAAGTCTGCTTTTAGTGTGACAGGGAAAAAATGTAGCTCAAGCATAAAACTTAAAAAAAAAACCTTTAAAGCCAGATTTATACTCTTAGATCACTTTCTAATATGGAAAGATAAAGTTTTATGGTGATTAAGTAAACATGAGAAAAATATGCCTGTCAAAATTCCATTTTTGCATTATTCCCAGCTAAGTTTGATGTTTTTTTCCCTCAAGCAAGTATGCTCAGTTAATTCTCACATTGAAGAAGAGTAGAATATCTATAAGTAATGGCCAAACGGCACTTCTTTTCTTGTATTTAGACCATGTCAAATTATTTGAAATTATAAGATGCTTTAGATAAATGTAAATCAATGAGAATTTCTGAATGTATGACAGTTCCATTACTTCATGAATATTTCCCCTTCACATAAACAATTTTGCAATGCAATTAAAGTAGAGAGAGGGAAACAAAGTGGAAAAAATTCAAATTTTAGTATCAAAAGAATTGTGTTTCGATTTTATAGTAGAGTCTCACAATGCTGTGTGACTACATAAGTCTCTTTATTTTTCTGGAGTTTCAATTCTCTTATTTATAAAGCAGAGGTATAATATTATCTTTTCTGCCATCTAATAGGGTTGTGCAGACTATATAATGACATTTGACATTTTCAAACATACCTAGGTATATACCAATATAAATCTATGCATTGTTCTATAGAGATGAAATATAAAACAGAAGGTATAGTAAATAAATTAGGCAAAATTAATCAGAGTTGATGAAAAAGAGCCTGAAATAAAACGCTGGGGCCAAATGATGTGGAAGGAGGTCATGGCAAATCTCACATAAAGCTTTTTAGTCAGTACACCCTTGGCTGAAGGGCCCTGAGTATTATTTTAACTGATGTGGTATTATTGGTAACCCTTAATACACTGAGCCACTGTACTAAGATATGCAACATTAATAGGTAAATGACATAAGTGATGCAAATCACTGGAATAATGCCTAACATTAATTTAAGGAACTTTTCAAAATAAGTCAAAATAAAAGCCTATCCACGTACTTTTTAAATATAGTATGATAATTTTAAAAATGCAAATTTATAAAACATAAAACAGTTAAAAAGTAAAAGATGTATTGGTAGCTCAGATGACTGTTTTCTAAGGTTTCCATTAAAGATTAATAGAAAATATTGAATATGCATATAGTTTTATTTATTTATTTATTTATTTTTTGTTTTTTTGAGACAGGGTTTCATTATGCAGTTCAGGCTTGCCTTGGGCTCTTTGTAGCCCAGGCTGGTCTTGAACTTGCAATGATTGTCCTGCCTCAGCCTCCTGAGTGCTAGGATTACAGGAGTGCATCACCACGCCTGGCTTACATATAGCTTCAAATACATATAAAATTTACTTTCACATAAACCTGTATTTATCAGAATCATAAACTAAAAAGACTTTAAATATTATATACATGCACAGAGAAATATGTATGTTACTTAGCTATGGAAGAGAACTTTGTTTCTAACATTACTAGATGGGATTAACTTCTAAAACACCATAATTATGAAGCAGATTAAAAGATTTAGTCTTTTAAAATTTATCTTGAGCTCTGATACCTTTGTTTATCTTTTAAGGAAAAATGGTAACTGTTAAGGAAACACTCGTGTTTCTGCCAAGACGAGCATTCTCAGCTAACAAGCTGAACGGCCCAATGGAGAGAGCAACATAGGTTCAAATACAAGGTCTATTACTTCCTATCTTTATAAGAGTATGAAATACCTCTCAAAGTTCTACTTTGTCTATAAACTGGACACTTACAATTCCTACACTCCAAGGTGTTATGAAGAATTTATAAAACTGAATGTGGAGTCTGTGAGGCATGACCTTGTGTTCAACAAATGACAGTGGTTGTTACTGGCAACAAACAACACAGTTTTCTGAGTAGTGACATGCTATTGCCGAGTAACGATAAGCTAAAAGACTTGTTACCAAGGCTCTTAAAAAACTTCGTTTTCTTTTGTAAATATACATATTTTTGCTATCAACCATTGCTAATTTTTTAATCAGTATTATATATTATGACAACAAATGTTTTCATATAAAAGAATTCAAGAGAATCAAAGAACACATGGAATCATGATTTACCTGTTATAAAGTTTATCATAGTTTTCTTTTAAAAGTTCCCGTTCCTTTTCTAAATCATTAATTCTATCTTGCAGCTAAAATGAAAAAAAGCAACACATTAGGTGATAATCATAGAAAACTACATGGAATAAAAATACCATATGAGAGGAGGATAACATGTTTCAGCCTTGATTTCTAAACTGCAGCTGCTAACTAGACAGCTTACATTGTCTGTATTTAATTCAGCATTGATTTTTTCCAAGTTGTTAAGTAAACATGAAATTAATATTCATGTTTTAATTTTGTAGACACATAGGCACTACTTTATGACAACATATGCCAGAACTCAATAAAGAATGTGTTAAGAGCTTGCTGTTAAAACTCTGGAAAATATAATATTTTTTACTTTCTATGATGATGAATTTCATCATTATATTCATTTTGTATTAAGTTCTAATTGTTCCATAAAAATAAAAGGATTAACTTCTTTAATTTTAGGTTTAAATAAATTGTCAAGCACAATTTGCTCTGAAAACACAATTTCTTTTATTATTTGGAATCTTTTATTATTTGGAATAGCCATTAGCACATCTTCTGAATAAACAAAATTAAATACCTTGTTTTAAACCAATGAATATTTTCAAAAATAAATTTAAATAAGTATATCCTTATGACTAAAATATGTATTTCTATATTTTAATATTTAAAGTTTTATTCGTAAGTAGAGAGTACTGTTATAATTCATCTTCATTCTCAAAATTCTTTGAGAATGAAGTAAAAGATTCTACCAAGGTCGAAACCAAATGTAAGCATCTTCCTTCATATTTGTTCTCCTTAGGAACAAGTTTAAGAGATTACAGTTGGAGACACAAGTAGTAACAATAATAGAAGAGTTTTCAAACAACTTCATGAGGCAAAAAGTAGTTAATTTCACAAAATTGCTAATAGTGCAGATATATTCCTATAATTTTGTTTTGGTATCTCAAATGACTAACAAACTATCAAAGATAAGAAAGTTAAGTTCCACAGGTAACTTGGTATCAGATGTTATGTTTTAATTTTACTCAGACATTTAATCCTTTAGGTAAACAGTGGATCTTAGCATATTTGCAAGTGCTGTTAAACACTGATTTGCCATTCCATATACTGTATTATATAGTATGCTGTGCTGTGCTTACACACGTTACATGTAGCTTAGAACTTAAAAATAAATACAGAATTTGAAATATCTTATTTTACTTTTTCAAAACAGTTACAGAGACTTTTCAATGCAACAGATTTCTAAACTCTTTGGGAGCTTACCTCTTCTATTCTTCTTTCAGAAAATGTCATGGAATGTAATTGTTTCTCAAGATTGCAGCACTTTAAACGCTGCTCTTTAAGTTGCATATTTAGTTCATCTCCATTTGCTATCAAAGCATCATGGCTGATCCTGAGAGTTCTTTGCTTCTAAAGATCAAAAAGAAAAGATTTTAAACAGTTTTTGGATTGTGCTTTGAATACATTATCACAATTTTATCAATGAATTTACTCTTGAAATTGACAATGTACAGCTTATTCTCCACATCAGGAACAATTAGGAGATCCTCCTAAGTGTGACATGAGGGAGAAAATAAAGGGTTACTTCAGTACAAAGACACCTAAGTAAGGCAAACTGTTTTTGTCCTTTACTTACTCCTACTTTTTGACTTGTTGATAATAACCAGTAAATAAATTGGCGTTAGCAATGAAATTTTTTTCTTTTTACTGTATTTACAGTGGTTAAACATGCTGTCCAAAAATGCTGACCACCCATACTCAAACTGAAAGGATTTGCCACTGTAACACAGAAACAGACACAGGGAGCTAACTTTAATTTTAATATGATGAAATGAAAATTTCCAATTCAGTAAATTAGCTAACTCTGTTTATTTTATTTATGAGCATACTTAATGTTCAATTTTATAAATTTAAATGTCATGTACCTCTTTTATAAATAAAAGATAATTATATTAAACTTTTCACAGAGAACATATGATCACAACATGTAATGTCCCACTTGCTAATAAGAGTCACTTAAGGCTAATGAAGTTTTCCTTGGTCATTTAAAAGAAACATGAGTGTTGAACTACCTCAGGTTAACTTTCATTAATCTTGGTATCATTACTGTTTTCTTTGGGCTTCCCACTTCATTGAGGCTATTGGCCTTGACATTTCAAATCTTTATGTCATTTCCCAAGAGAGACTTGTGCTATAGCAGACATGTTTCTGCTGGTATTCAAATAAATACCTGGGGTCACTGTTGAATGGAAATCAAAATAGTCAAAGTGATAAGAGAATGTAAAATCATTTTCAATTCCTTTCTTAATTTCTCATTTTAGAAACTGCTTTTAACTTCATGAAATTTTAATTCCTCCCTTCTATCTATCTTCAGATACTGCTGTTATTCCCCCTTGCTAATTAGTCTCCTTCCTTACAAACTGGCACATATATAGAAAAACTAGTCATTAGCAGGCATTTAAAAAGATTCCTACAGAATGGAAAACACTAACCAGAGTATGGATGAAAATATTTAACTATTTAATTCAGTAGTGAATTTGGGCTTCAGATGACCCTATGCTTTATATCAATTTACTGCTTTCCTTGTCTCAGTACTTCAAAGAAAGTACTGCTTAATATAAATTCTGTTCATCTGGAATGTTTCGGAGTTCATTAATTCCAGAACCTATGCTAATTATGCAGTGCCAATAAATAAGAACCCTCTGATGGCACATTCCTGTGGGACCACAGTCATTGTTAAAACAACTATGGGCATGAAGAATCCTAAGTACTGTCAAACTGAATTGCTAAGGTTTAAAATACACTCATAGTGGACATCACAGGTACTCACATATTTTCTGATAATGGTGGTGACCAACCAAATCAAATCCTATCAAATCAAACCAAATCCACATCAAAGAAAGATTTAACAGCATGATTACAGCCAATTCGTATTTCTGGACTAATTCTAGTATTTGATAAATTCTTAGAGTTGAAGATGTATGGAAATAAAGTAAAATCTTCAATGCTATGAGCCTATAATGACTCAGAGAAAAGGAGTTAAAAATAAAATTCAAGGCATGAAATGATTTATGATAAATGTTTATTAAGGCAGATATTCATAAAAAGTCTAAGTGGTTATTTCTTCAGCAATAAAGTTATTTATAATAATATATGAAGAGAAATTATATACATTTGTAGATTTTGAAACACAATCTTTAAAAATTACTTTTTAGTGCTATGACCACTATTGTACTTCAAAATACAACTAGAACAATATTTTTGAATACTTTGCATCTCAGTGTTGTAATAGAATATCACAGTACCTCTTGAAGCTGAATAAATTTTCCTTCCATTACTGAAAGAGCATTGCTTTTTTCCACCAGTTGTTTATGAAGCTTAATCATTTCTACATTGTCTCGAATATTTGACCTTCAAAATTTAAGAAAAAAGCATAAGTGTGTTGAAAGAAAAAAACTGATTGGAATCAGTTTCAATTAATGTTACTTAGAAAGTATTTATGCATTTGTATATCAGTCACCAAAGTTTTTAGATTATTTAAAAATGAACCAATAAACATTTGTGAACTCTCATAAACAAACTCAGAATTCAAAAGGAAGGCCCCAAACTTGCTGACAATGCTATTGTACAACAACTGATAATATGAATGTAAAATCATTTTAGAGTGCCCCGAAAGATCAGTTTTTAGCATAGCAACAGTTCCACCACCAAACTTGACATTTATTTTAAGGAGCACTATCATGCTACTTTTCCCTAAAGGAAAAATATGCAATACAGGCATTCATCTTCATACCACTCCCTCAAAGCAAATGGTATCATAAGATTACCATTTATTGGAGTTTCCTCTTGGAGTTTAAACTTCTCAAAATATTTCCAAAAAAAGTGACTTAGTATTTTATACTAATAATGCCCAAAGCTGGCATTTAAATATGTTGCAGATGTGCGTTTAGCTGTAAGAGATTACTAGATGTCCACAGGGTATATAGAAACCCTATATGCTGCAATACTATTTTGTATTTTTTCCTACTGAGATTAAAGCAAATGTAGAATTTAACAGGAAGATCTTGTTAAAGGTTAATCATACATCTAAATGAATACCTGTTTGAAAAGGCATTTATTTTTCTGACAGAAAATGGTTTCTTGACTTAATATGCTTTATGTTTAAAAATATTTTTAAGAATATGAAGCTGGGTTTTAGACTCAATTTTTAAAAATCAATGTAATTTTAAATTCAGAAAATTATTTCAGTATTAAAGTAAGTGATTTTAATTTCAAAACTTATCTAGTACACACATATTGGAAAAATTGTCACAATGCCCTACTGAAACCAGAAAATGAACTACAAAGCTCACACATCTGTAAACCAGCTGAAGACTTGAAATACTTAATTTTCCTCTTTGATATTTGAAAGTTCATTGTATTTTGGCATTGGACAGTTAGTTGTCCGCATACAGAAGATAAACAAGTCCAAGAGTCTGGATCTTGCCCAGGGTAGTCTTAACACAATGTTAAAATAATTATGAGTCTAAAACATGTTATCTAGCAGTTCTGGGTACATATTTGACAGTATGCTCACTGTTATTCCCCTCCATATCACCTTTATTCACCAATATATACATATATATTTATAATATGAAGAAAATTTTAAATAAAATATAAAGAAAACACTCATCTTTTTCATATTTAGAGGCCAAAATATAATTTACCGGTTTTCCCTCGAATTACTTGGTTCAATAGTGAATAACATTTATTGATAGTGAATAATAACATTTATTGGTGTGGAAATACAGAATATGTTTCAAATAATTTAAAATGTTTCCTTATATTTTATGTTGTCGCTGATTTTCTTTCCTGGTGGTGTTGGGGATTGAAAACTCAGGGCCTTATGCATGCTACGCAATGTTTCTGATACTTTACTTTAAAACAGATTAATAGATGTCCAAGAAGAATCATATATATTTGAAAAATAACTATTACTTAATATTAGGAATAATTCAAATTTCAATTCATTCATCCACATAAGGTCATAGCAAGATTTTAATTTTAAATTTTCTTCGTAAGGCAAAAGAGAGGAAGCATATTTCAAAAAAATTTCAGTTGTTTAATTGGTACACGCTTTCTGGAATATTTTCCTAAACTCTTTGGAGTTTAGGCTCATTATAATATTGGCAAGAAAAGTTACAGAACATTTTATGCTAATGATGCCCAACAGTGGACACAAATAGTATTTAGAAAACAGCAATAATGTGATACTTTAAATAAAAAGTTGGTTTGCCACAGACTACACCCATTTTGGGACAATGTAAAACCTGCAAGTCTTTAATAATTATTTTAAAGTATCAGCTTGAGGGGTTTTATATGTAACAGTTACTATTATAACTTTCTATTTCTTTTGAGGATAACAATGAGGAGAGAAGGATCACTTGCTAAACTAAAAGTGCTAGTCAGAGATACGTAAAATACACGTTCAAAGCAGTAATGTGGTGAATGTGGTCCGGTCTCTAAGATAAACAATCAAATTATCTCAAACCTGACAATCATTCATTATTGTTACACAGATGAAAAAAGAGAAAAGAATAACAGTGCAAATGATAAAGAAAGTGGGAAGGAGATGTCACAAAAAGATGACAAGAAGTATGAGATGGATGATAGGAAAACAGGAGCTAGAGTCACTGCTAAGTGCCCAGTTACAGATTTTGATGCCTGTTGAGCAAGGCCTCAGGTTGGCCTCCTGTGGAGGAGATGTAGGGCTATTATGGGCAATATTTTAAGTAACCTGCACATATTTTTCTGTCTCCTTCCACACACTCTGATAGGAACACCAAATATTCAAGATAATGAAATTCTGATGGAACAATGGATGGTAAAAACAGTCTGATGGACTCTGACAGTCATGTACCAATTTGTACACGCTACACTGCACATAGTGAAATGATTTGCAGGAAGTTATCAAACATGGCAATTAAGCACTCTGAAAAAACAAATTTCTCAAAAATTTCAAGAAGGATTTTGAAAAAACCATAAATGATTAAGTTAGAAAATGCAGTTTCTTTTTTTTTCTCTTTTTCATTCTTTTTTCTTTTTATAGACACGTGATTCATAATTATGCTCAAATCTTCTCAAATTATGAGAAGAGCTGTTGGCTCATCTCTAGATTAAAAACAAACTGAAATAAATTAGATTTTAGGTCGAAAAAAGTAACTCAGCTCAAAAAACTGTATGCCAAGTTTCTCTCATATAATTTGAAACAGATCAAGCAATAAACTCAGAAAAAGGAATTTCTAATGGAAGCCTTGAAAACACTTGACTCCAGCTTTGCTACTGGGTGCTATAATAAATCCAGAAACTTAAAACCTCAGATACACTGGAGAAGAAAAAATTTTCAGTGGAGCTATGTAATGTATCGTCTAATAAGAAAGCTTAAGCAGCAAAAATCTTTGCTTCAGTGAAAGTTTCATATATTTCATTCCCCAGGCACTCAACTCCCTTCCTCCACCCCTACCAACCTTTCATTCTTTGCTACAGTAAAGAGTATGAAAGCTAAAAAAAAAAAAAAACCGCTTGGTTTTTTGAGACTAAAATATTACAGTATTTAATACCATTTAGAACACAAGCTAGGCTATGAGATTCTGGGAAGTACTTAGGTCAAATATTTATGAGATAGACTACAGAAGATCTTTTTCAGTAACAGTTTTAGGTTTAACTAAATCTGGGGGATACAGCTATAAACAAAAATTAGCTTTCTTTTTTTTCAAAGTGGCAGAGTAGGTGTATTGTTGAAAGAAGTTTAGGTCATTCATAGTTCTTATTAGAGATACATATAACATCGCTTGCAAAGGTACTACTTATAAATAGGACTACAGAAGGCTGACACGAAAATGAGTGGAGTAAGCTTCACTAAGATAGCCAAGCAGTTTATTTGAAAGGTAATGGTTTTGCTCAAAACTGTTACTTGAGATCATGGGTTAAAACAGATCTTGATTTAAAATTGGAAAAAATTTGTCTGGGTATGTTTATTTGCCTCGGCTTCATAGCTTTACACTGCCACCACTCACGGGAATGGAGGGGACAGATCTGTTGGGCTCTTACATGCATATAATCACACGCATATGAAAATGGAGAAGACATTCCCCAAGACAGGTTGGGGATAGGAATAACCCAAATCCTTGCCCATTTCTTAAGATGAACATGTTTAGGATCAAGTTCAATGTATTTTGGCTAGAGATTTATAGTAATAGGAATGTGAATCTGGAACTAGTAGTCAATATTCAAAAAGACCAATGGGGAATGTAGATTTACCAGCAATTAAGTTATAACAGTGAACTAAAGGGTTATTTCATATTATCAGATGGAATGATTGGTATAATGTAATTTTTGATGCACATAAAATGAAAAATTAATTAAGATATATAGACTACTGAGTAGGCAAAATCTTTCAGAAATACTAGGTTCTCCTACATAGAAACTGTTGTTTACAGAGCAGAGAACAGTTCTTCCATGTTAATATATTCGTTTTACAGATCAGGTTGCTAACTGAGATTCACAGAACAAAGAATTTGGCCTTAAGTGGTAGAGGCAACACTCAAATCCAGTTTTAAGAACTAAATCCTTCTCATTCTCTTAAGGTGGCTTCCTTCTTCTAAGATGTTCCTAAGTTTTAACATTCCCTCCACAAACATCTATGCAATAACAAACTACTAAGAATTGTGACAATTTTTGCAGCTTATATAAAATGAAAATATATTAAGCTGCTCTCCAGAAAAATCTTAGATTTTATTAATAATAAAAAAACACAGGGATGAAATAAATGGTACTGGGGTACAACAGTTACCACTGGACAAATGCTAAGATATTCAAAACAACAGTAAGAATTTGGTGAATAAATTTTTAAAAATGGCAGACACTCCCCTATGTGATAATGTTGGCATGGCTATCCCACGCCCCGGTTATCCTTTCTATCAGAGAACCAGACGTGCCCTCTAAATAAGGGCTGGGCAAATTCAAATTGGAGGGCATTCTGCAAACAACAGTCAATGTACTGGAAAAGAGTGGGGAACCACTGTAGAATAAAGGAAAAGTAAAAGACTTGAAATTTAACGTGACACATGACCCTCAGTGCATCCTCAATCAAAACAAAAAGATGTTACTTAAAAAAAAAAATAACTGCTATAAAGGACACCATTAAACAATAGGGGAAATTTGGATATAGAGTGTGTATTAGACAATGCTACTGCACCATTCAGTGTTAAATGTTCTGAATAGCTGTTACAAAATAGGATGTCCTTGTTTCTTGGGGATACTCATAATGTATAGAGGG